>JAYJLV010098671.1:0-12289 GCA_036873485.1 Torymus texanus | reverse complement strand
CTGAACCATTTTTCTCTATCTGGCTTAGGTTCCGAGAAATCCGGGTGCGGCGATTAAAATGGGTCACCGTGTATATACGTAGTGGACGTCTCTACATCAAGAAGAAGAAAGAAGATAAAGCAACTATTATCTCATCTATTGAAGAGCTCAGTAATTTTTTAGCTTAGACTCATCTCATCATCACTATTTGTTCAACCGCGTTCATCTTGTCTCTACTCATCCTCCATCTTCGTCCACATCAAGATCTCCCGGATCTCGGAACCACTGCCTAAGAGTATGTCACCTTGATGAAAATTCTATATGAGGGCATATGGGAATGATCAATCACTATCTGTCTACGCACACCTTTCTCCATTTAATAGCTGTTACTGAGACCTGGCTTAATCCTGAAGCAGATTATAGCAATATTGTACACTAAAATGACTACGTTCTCTTTCGGCGCGATCGTAATAAGAACGGTGGTGGTGTTGCGCTCTTTATTCACAACTCTATTTCAGCTACTGTCCTCTGCTCATCAGATGATGTCTGGACTGGTAAACCAGGCAAGCCAGAATATCTCTTCTGTGAAGTAACGGTCAAAGATCATCCACCTTTTTTCGTCGCTGTAGTCTATCGCCCACCACATACTCCTTTCCTTAAAGATACTGATTTTATAGATAAAATTACTACCCACATGCATGATTACAGTACTAAAATTATTCTTGGTGATTTTAATGCCGATCAGCTCTCCTTATCTGATGATGTGGTTTTTGTTCGCAAGTTCATTGCAGAAAATGGACTTCATAATGTTCCGTATGGCACCACTCACCACAAATCTACCTCCGGCACCTGGCTGGATCTCTGCTTAGTAGATGGTTATGATCTAATCACTGCTACACTTGCGCCCCAAACCCCCAAACCTTCATTAACATCATACACCTACCGTGATTATAATGCCATTAGCGCTGAGACTCCTATTGACTTTCTGAGAGGTTTAGACTGGTCTGTGGCTGAGTCGGTTTCCCTTGATGAATGTGTTCTATGTTGATCATGTGATGATCTGAAGGATATCTGGCGTATGCTTGAGCATTTGGGCATCACAGGACCCAGAAAATCAACTTCATCGTCGTTCTCCATCGACCAGCTCAATGCACATTTTAGAAGCGTTTCTTATGACCCGGCTACTCCTTCTGTTTCTGACTCTCTTAGTACCCTGACCTCATCAAACAACGCTGAGTGTTTCACATTTAGGGAGTTTCAAATCTCGGATATTTATGATGCAGTTAATCACTTTAGTACACAAGATAGAGGACCTGATAGTATGCCACAGCGTGTAATACAACTTGCACTACCCTTTCTTGCGCCTATCATCTGTAAAGCCTTTAATTAATTTCTACGTGAAGCATGTTTTCCGCAATTGTGGAAGAAATCTTCCGTAATTGCCCTGAACAAGGTGAGCTCCCCAAATAGCTTGAGTGATTTTCGTCCAATATCTCTGCTTTGTTTTCTCTCAAAAGCACTTGAATGGTTGGTATACCGACAAATATCTTGATACCTAGAATCTAGGCTTCTTCTCAACCCTCTTCAAACTGGTTTTCGATCTGGACACAACACTCAAACAGCCTTACTTAAGCTCACTGATGACATTAGGCTTGGAATAAATAGGAAACGAGTCATTCTGCTTCTCCTATTTGACTTTAGTAAGGCTTTTGACTCTGTTTGTCACGTCAAGCTCCTACAAAAATTGCTCGATCCTGGTTTCTCTAAATCAGTAATCAACTAGATAGCGCCGTATTTGGTTCAACAATGGCAACTTTTCACCGTTCCTCGAGCTAAATACCGGAGTACCTCAGGGCTCTGTGTTGGGTCACCTGCTCTTTGCCATTTACGTTAACGATCTGCATCTATGTCTTGATCATGATGTTTCCCACATGATGTATGCTTTCGACCTTCAGCTCTATATCAGCTGTCCTTTTGAGGAGCTTGACAATTTCTCTACTAAGATGAGCGAAAACGCAGACCGCATCATAAACTGGGCAACTCTTAATAATTTTAGGCTTAACGTCGATAAGACGGAAGCCATGGTCATAGGTTCTCCGTACCATATTAACTCCCTCCCCCCTGTAGCCAGAAGCTTCACTGATATTGGTGGCACCCTGTCGTATATGAATCTTCATTACGCAATCTGAGTGTGGTGCTTGACTCCAAGCTCAACTGGAAGGAGCATATTGCGCATATTTACCGCCGCGTACGTCCTCTTATGTACCGTCTCTATTATTTTAGGAAAACCACCAACCTACATCTGCGTAAACATCTAATTCAAATGCTTCTTTTTCCGGTGATTGACTACTGTTGCGCTGTACACAATAATCTCTCGCATGATGTCAACTCTAGACTTCAAACACTTGTCAACTCAGGTATTCGCTATATCTATGGATTAAAACGGTGGGAGCACATAACTCCTTACAGGCACGAACTTGGCTGGTTGTCTAGGACAGTGCGTGCGAAGTACTTTGCTGCGAATCTTTTACGTAAAATTTTCAATACAGCGATGCCGTCCTATCTACTGGATTTTTTTGATTCTGCGGTTGCTACTCGACCTGTCAGTGGTGAAATGAAGCCCTTAGATATTCATGGCTTTGGTACCGAGACACTGAAAAAATCATTCCATATCAGCTCTGCATATCTCTGGAATTCATTACCGTCACACATCCGTAATATCACTTCTGTTCCTCATTTCAACTCATGTCTTCATCAACATTTTATCAACTCCGATGCGAATACTTAAAACTACGCTTCTTTCATTGTCACTCTTTTGCGTTTTACTTGTATGTCATACCTCTGCGTTTTTACTTTTATCTCATGCCGCATCAGTATTATATCTTACATTCTGTTATACTCTATTATAATATATTATTTTGTATTTTTTATTTTAATTCTAATTCACTATTTACGACCAAAACGCCCCACCTGTCGCCGATTTCGTGCACTCTTTGGCCACATCTACTCACTATGAGCAATTTTCATTTGAGGATTTTTAAATTTCTGATGTTGTAGCCGCAGTGACACATTTCAAGACCCAGGCCAGAGGGCCAAATGGTATACCACGTAATACAACTTGCTCTCACTTTCTTAGCGCCTATTATCGATAAGATCTTCAATTGATCCCTGCCTGAAGCGCTGTCCCCATGTGATTGGAAGAAGTCTATCGTGATTGCCTTGAGTAAAGTAAGCTCTCCCTCATGCCTTAGTGATTTACGACCTATATCACTCTTAAGCTTTTTGTCTAAAGCTCTTGAATGGCTAGCCCAACGACAACTCTCTGCTTACCTTGAATCTCGTCTATAACCAGATCCGCTCTAGACTGGTTTTCGCTCGGGACATAGTACGCAGTCATTCCTGCTTAAGGGGGCCAGCCTGAGTTAAACGCTAAAATTATAAGTTTTAGTACTAACGGATGTAGAAATTTTTGTATTCAAGCAACCGATATAAACTTTCTTTTATCTTGAAGTAATCGATAATACCTACAATTTAAGATATATGAACGATTTTTTTCTTTTGGTACTTTTATGATTCCTTGTGACTTAAACTCAAAATTTGACGGTGTGATGCAGTGAAGCGTCGGGGCACCGCTCCACTGTGACGGCCGCTCTCCTTGCCCAGTTTCGTGTGCAGAGGCACAGAAGCTAATCCTATTATTTTCAATTTTTTTCGTATGTGCCGAGAGACGAGGAGCAGCAAGGCCGTCAACGTGCCGCGCACGTGCGCACGCCCGAGAGCCAAGCGACGGCCATCTTGGCAGCCGACGGGAGCCAGGTCACGCTGTCAACAGCGCCGCGCGAGAGTATCAGCGTTGGCCGCGGCCACATGCACGCGCGCACACGACGTCACAGCACACACACATACACGCGCGAACACCAACGCGTGCACACCGGGAGACAACTACGTCACGACGAGGAGAGAGACCACGCGCAGCGGCGCGGCAGAGTGAGTGAGACAGCGCAGCGGCGCTGGGAGAGGGAATGCGTGCCATGTGCGAAAGCAGCCTGCGCGCTGAATGTGCCGTACAGCATAGGGGAATGGAGCGAGTGGGAGAGCGAGAGAGAAGGCAAGCGGTAGCCTGCGCGCTACAGTGCCAGAGTGAGTGGGAGAGAGCGAATGCAATTTTCAGAGCAGTGCCGTAGCTAGACGGGGTGACAGTAGAATTAAGTTGTGCGCGCGCGCAACAGATGGCAGATCGGTTGCTACCGAACTTCAAGTTTTTTGCAATGTCGATCGCCGAGACAATCCCGGTGCCGCGCGGGTTTCTTCTCAGCCGCGATAGGTTTAGACACCGGAACCTAGGGCCATCCGCTATCGTGATTAAACTGTTAACAAAGAAGAAGGGCTAGGTAAGATAGAGAAAAAATTAGAGCAAGGAGGATAGCGAGAGTGCCAACTTCATGAAGAAGAAGGAATTGCCGAGACGAGCGCGACGCGCTCCGTCACTTGCTTTTCAGCTTGCCTCGTAGTGAGTCACGAATTTTCAAGAAGTTCAAAGTAATAGAGAAAGAGTAACGAGTTAGTAGTAAGCGTAAGAGATAAGACAGAGAGTTAGAGAGTTAAAGAGTAATAGCTAGTAGAGAGAGTCAACGAGAGAAGTGAGGAAGGAAGTGGGAAGGCATAACGACGAAGGAGCGTGTGAGCGAGACTCGATTGCGGTAAGAGTTACATTACTTCCGTCGGCTGGCCATTACTATAGTCTCCGACCCTTGTGCCTTTTTTTCGTGTATTTTCAGGTTGCCCCCGCGGGCAAGGCGAAAGCCGTGCGCCGACGGCCGCCACGCGTGCCTAGTGTCCTCTTGTGTGTGAAATTGGTGCGAGGAAATTTCAGTGTGCGAGAACAATAGCTGCGCGTGACTCGGAGATTCGCGGCGAGCAGCCATTGTGGACAAGACCAGCGGAAAGCGTGTGCGAAAAATAAGTGTCGGGACTCGATGTAATAGCATTTCGAGCGAAATAAAATCTAGAGAGTGCCATAGTGTAAATATTAACTTTGTTTTATTTTTTTGTGTTGTCGTGTGTTGAATTCCCTTGTGCGCGTGTCCACCGTAGTTGCGCGAAGTCTTTGTTTCGAGTAGGGATTACAGGTACTTATTCGCCGCGGGTTGCGACCGTCTCCAGGTCGTCCCGTGCCAGTCCACGCAAGAGGAGGAGAATCGTGCCGTCGCGAGAGCCAGCCATTACGAATCGTACCGCGACCTGGCGCCCCTTTTAAAGAAAATTTGGTCGTGTGAATTTCACCGAGAGCGTGTCAGGGAAAACTTAGGAGTCGAGTTGGGGAACGTGCCCTCCGGGCGAGTATCATAACGCGGTAATTGGAGAACAGTATTTGCCGTGTTACAAAATGCCGCAGCTACGTGGGGCTAGTAGTAGGCAATAAGTATACTGGAATCCCAACGAAACCGAGCCAGGACGAGATACAGCGAGAACAGGAGAGAGACACATGCGCCGAGTCCATCCAATACCCACCCAGTGCGAATAAAAAATTCCTCAAAGGTTTTGGTATTTCAATTGTGTGTGCGATGTGCAAAATGATGGTCAGGCCATTGTTGGAAATAAACCCAAGTTGCGAGAGAAAATAGCAAATAAATAATTTATCTGAGATTACACAATACATATTATATATATTTTTTTGCAATATTGGAATTTTCCGGGAGATATATTTTTTTTTTGTTTGTGGTGCCTTTTGTTTCCAGTGAGCGCAAGAAAGCGTGCGATACTGAGTGCTCGTACGGAGAGTTTTCAGGTTTTCCATCTTCTTCCCTTTGTGCCTAGGTATTTTCCAATTCAGCGAACAAGAGGACAAAAGGTTTGAGCTGCGAACTCGTTCCAAATCTTTTATTTTTTTCAGCTGTACCTGGGCTATTACAGGGAATTCTCTTTTTTTGTTTTCTAGTGCTTTTTCAGCAAACGTAAAAGAGAACTGGACGTTACGAGGTGAGAGTAGAGCCACCATCTCCGCAAGTCGGAGGTCAGCCCGGCCCAGAGCCTCTGCGGTTCATCGGAGCCTGCTACGTGTGCGAAGAGACGGGACATCGAGCCAACCAGTGCCCGTTACGGCCACCTAGGCCACCACCAACCGTGAGTTGCCAAGTTTGTGGGAGACAAGGTGCCGTCTTTACGACATGTCCTGCTTGTGCCTCGCTACGGAACCAGTTGGGAGACGGACAATTGGGAGATCAGAGCAGTCCGCTGCCCTCCCAATTCCAATCACAGGGACAGTGAAAGAAGGCGTGGAGAGAGAAGAGGTGAAGAGCGAAGAAACCAAGACAGAAGAAGGGAAGAAAGAAGAGTTAGCGCGAGAAGACGTCAAGAGTGAAGAAAAGAAGAGAGAAGAGTTGTAGAGAGAGAGAGCAGCGTGCTGGCAAGAGCGCAAGTAGCCACAGGCGAGAGTAAGACCTGTCGAGTAGATGATGCCATGCTAAGCCGCCCGAAGGAGAGTATCCTTCCAATACCGAGAGAGGGTGGAGTCTACCAATCGGTACAGAACCAGAGAGTTCGGGACGTGGCTTGCGACGACGCACACGTTACACCGGCGGAGAGTAGTAGTGCGGAAGAGACCCAAGCGACGGAAGAATCCGCAGTACCTTCTTCGCGGCCAACAGCGCGTATGCCAGAGCCTTGCTCCCAACGCGAAAGTCAAGGTTTAGCAAGAAGCTTGGTAACGTCCCGGCAGAATGAAGAAGTGGAGAGCGAGAACCCTGACGTGCCCTCTCTGCCGACAACGTCAGCTGCGGGAAGAGAAGATACCCCGTTCGCCGACGAAAGCATGCAGAGAGAAACAGCGGTTCAACAAGAGGAAGAGGTAGAGGTTCAAAGTGAGAAGAAGGCGGTCCACCCGCACGAGCCACCGTCACCTACTGACGAAAGAAGTAGCAGTGACGAAGCGAGCCGACGAGAAGAGCCCCATGAGAGTAGTGACACAGGAGGTGGACCAGAGACGGACGCACAAATCGCAGAGACGAGTGCCGACAATCGCCCGTTCATTGAAATCGTTCTCGGCGGCGAGCCCTATCGAGCCTTGCTCGATTGCGGTGCCATGGTGTCCTTTGCCGAACCACGAGTGATCAACCGGTATGCCAGCCGTTTAATACCAGCGACCACCGCGGTGAAGAAAGTCACCGGCGGGGTTAATCGAATACTCTGAGAATTGAGAGTCAGCGTGGAAATCGACGGGAGAATTGAGACGCTCCTGTTGAAAGCCATCCGAGGTATAGACCATGACATCATCCTCGGCATGGATTTCTTCGGAAAATTTGATATAGAGATGAGGCCGGTGCAGGGCCTATGGAGAGCCCACGAAGGGAACTGGTCCCCGTTAGCTCACTATAAGACCGTCGACGATCGTGCCGTGTACGCCGAATGCGCTGGAATCTTCGAGTTGCGTGACGAAGAACGAAAAACGGTCCAGAAACTGGTAGAAAAGATTTTAGAAGCAACGCCATACGCGCCCGGGCTGACGGATCTAACTGAGCATCACATTCACGTGAAGGACCCAACGCCCATCAAGGAAAAACCGCGCCGTATGTCACCGAAGATATTGACCATTGCACAGGAGGAAGTGAGGAAGATGAGTGCCGAGGGGATTATCGAACGCTCTGCCAGTGACTATTGTAGCGCGCCGGTCATTCTGAGGAAGAGAGACGGGACGTATCGCCCATGCATCGACTACAGGCCGCTGGCTGAATCAAGTGACAAAGAAGGATGCCTATCCGATACCTAATATGGATTCGATATTGGACAAACTACGTGGAGCGAGATACCTCTCCAAGATCAACCTTTTAGCAGCCTATCATCATATCCCGATGGCCCCGGAGAGTAAGAAATACACGGCATTCGCGGTGCCAGGCTCCGGTTTGTGGCAGTTCACGCGGATGCCGTTCGAGATGCACTGCTAGGACCAGAATTAGAGCCATACGTGTTTGGATATTTAGACGACAAAATACGAGTAGTAGCCACAGACATGCTCGAGGACCATCTAAAGTGGTTAGAGGTCGTGTTGAAGAGGTTAGTGGACGCCAGGCTCAAGATCAACCAGAAGAAGTGCGAATTCTGCTGTTCAAGAGTGACATACCTGGGCCTCGTGTTGGATTACGAGGGGCTCCGCCCAGATCCCGTGTGCGTCAAGCCCTCTTGAACTACCCCATGCCTACAAATCTGCGCCAACTCCGGGGATTGATCGGCATCGTCGGCTGGTACGAGCGATTCATTCCGAATTGTGCCGAATTGTGTGCCCTTCTTTTCCTTTCAATTGATGGGCCAATTTAGGAGTGCCAAGATGCCACGCCTTCCAATTGGACGTCGTCCCAGGGCACCGACTCGACCTGTAGCCGAGGAGGAGTTTGCACTCGGGGTTGATGTGGTGTGCCCAACGGAAGGCGAGCGCCCGGCCCGTACCAGAGTCAGAGAGTTACGCCGAGACGTTGCGCCAGTGGCTAGAGGCGGACATCAGCCAGAAAGAAACAGAGGGGGGAGAGGTTGAGATGAAGGAGGCCGCCGACCGGCCAGAGGTAGACGCGTCAGCGCGAGAGGAAGCCCTAGTTCCGGAAACCTTTCAGGCCTCTCGTGCTGGGAGCCCGGAACGATCAACCGCCGCTTCGACAGTGCCGGCTGTCTCTGAACGACCAGCCTCCCCCACCTTGGTGTTGCGCAGCCCCGCGCCCGCTTACCCGGAGAGACAGGACCGATGGATCGTGCCAGGGGCCATCCCCGGTGCCCTACGCCGGCCACGCGCTCCAGCTCCGGCGGAGATCGCGAGTGTGGAGATCCCGGAGGCGAGCCTCGCCACGCTTGGAGCGAAGAAAGAAGAGGAGGAGCAGGAGGGAGCAGTAGGCGGATTAGACTGGCAGGAGGAGGCCAAGCAGAGCGAGGATGCAGAATGGGAGCTGGTGCTCTGTCTGGCCGAGAGCGGTGACGGAGGACCGACCCTCGGGTCTGTCCAGGTAGATTTCAGGCGGCCACCCGCCGTCTTCCGTCGCCCCGCTCGGCAGGCACCGCTGTGCGACCCGCATCCGGGGAGCCGCGGCGTGCCGCCTGGGTCAGCTGCCGCTGTGAGGGCCATTGAGCCCTTGCCAAGAGCTGTTGCGCCCGAGCCAAGACCCGTTGCACCCATGTTGAGGGCCCCGAGAAGCGAGGAGGCCCATCCGCCGCCATCACTTGTCGTGCCAATGTGGTCGGAGATCCGCCTGTATCACCATGAGGGCTCAAGACGAAGGGCCTACAACCCGCGTCGCCATCTACAGCCCGACGACTATGAGCACTACCATCTGCCGCAGCGGTCGCCGTTCCCGCCCATGGTCCTCGTCAGGAGGGAGACTGGGGCCATTCCGCGCCCAACGCCGAGACGACGGGGGTCACCACCGCAAGAACTGCAGCCACGGCTGCGCCGGCTCGAAGACCGAAAGGTCAGTGGCGCAATTAAGCTGACGGGGCTGATATTCGGAGGCCTGAACCCCGTACTGCACGACCCGACGGTCGACCCACCGGAGCGGGCGTTCTTCAATTGTTGGGAGCCGGGCCACGACAGATGGAGGTGCCACAGCCCTAGCACTTCCGAATTCTGCATCAACTGCGACGACGGGGGTAGCAGATCAACACGTGCCCCCGCTGTCGTGACCAATTCCACCTTCTTCGGCGCCGACAAGCCGAGGACGTGCCGCGGGCCGCCACCACCTCTAGCGCCGTGACCAGCGCAGGAGGAGACACGCCGCAGCCGAGAGAGAGAGGCGACCAGGAGGTCACCCCGCCACAGCCCCGCCGGCGCCCGACGAGGTGGGATGCCCCCGAAACGCCCGTGCCATCCCAAGATGACCGCCGACTCCCCGCTGCGCCAGCACGCAGCGGTGCCAACATGCTGCGGGATGCGACACGGCTCATCGCCGACACCCGGGATCTGGACCCTGTCCTTCGGGCCCGTATCCTGAGGGCCGTCTTTCAGGACCCTAACTTCCACGTGCCAGACGAGGCGCCGGGGGGACGGGGCGCCGACCAGGGGCAGTAAGGCCCACATACACGTGAGGCGACCCATAGAACGCCGTGCCATTCAGAGAGTCGAAAGTCATGCCACCAACAGACATAGATTGTGCCAGATCACGCATCGTGCCCTAGGTGTCATGCAAGATCATACCTAGTAAGTATGTTAGACTCACGACACAGAAGATAACCACCCCATTCCCCAGACCCGAACATCAACCAATTGTTCCTTGTTTAGTAGATCAATCATCGAGGAGAAGCAGAGCCGAATTGCAGATGTAATGAAATTTCCCTTTCTTTTCAGGTGCGGTCATTACATCGGCTCGGTGAAATAATAATAATTAGGGATAATATCAATAATGTGTATGCGTAGAGTAAGAAGTCAAAGCGTCCAAGCCAGGGTCGGAGACGAGCGTCACAGTGGCAAGCGAACCCCACATAGATAGTGGTAAACCGGCGGTAACCCGGAGGGTTTAGAAGGGGGGTGTGATGCAGTGAAGCATCGGAGCACAGCTCCACCATGACGGCCGCTGTCCTCGCCCAGCTTCGTGTGCAGAGGCACAGAAGCTAATCCTATTGTTTTCTATTATTTTTGGTATGTGCCGAGGGATGAGGAGCGGCAAGGCCGTCAACGTGCCGCGCACGTGCGCACGTCCAAGAGCCAAGCGACGGCCATCTTGGCAGCCGACGGGAGCCAGGTCACGCTGTCAACAGCGCCGCGCGACAGTATCAGCGGTGGCCGCGGCCACATTCACGCGCGCACACGACATCACAGCACACACATACACGCGCTAACACCAACGCGCGCACACCGGAAGACAACTACGTCACGATGAGGAGAGAAAATTGAGCCACGCTTCCGCGCGGCGCAGAGTGTGAGAGAGAGAATGAATGAATGAATGAAACTTTGTATTTACCTCAACGGCAAAATTAATATACAATATACGCTCTTATATACAAACAAAAATACGTAAATAATTACATCAGATGCGCAAACTTAGTTCAGTTAAAATTATTAGTAAGCCAAAAAAAGAACTGTTAATGTCGCACAGGACAAGTCATTAGTTTATAGTACTTTGAAGTGACACATCCGAACAATCTGACTAGAAAGAATATCGCAGTAAGTACTTCCTTATTGTTGACAATAAAATTACGTTTTATAATACTGCGCAATTCTTTTTTTTACAAATTTGTCAAAAAAGGTAGCTAGGTAGCTGGGTTCCTTCAGGCGTAGGACCTTATACAATAATAATGCAGTATGATACTGCTTTCGGGTTTCAACGCGAAGCCAACCAATGCGTTTACGATAGGGAGTTATATTAGCGTCCCTCCTGACCCCGAAGACGTACCTCACACACGAGTTACTTAAACGTTGTAATCGAATCCATTTTTCATTTGTCGCGTCCAAGTACACCACGGTACAGTAATCCAGATTCGGCTGAACTAATGCCTCAACTAATCGTTTGCGTAGAGTCTCGGTTGTACATGCCCTGATGAAACGCAGACTGTATAGGGCTTTATTTACTTTCTTTACTACCTGATTAATGTGCGGTTTCCATGACAACTTGCTGTCCAATGTAGCTCCGAGACTCTTAACTTCGCTACTGAAGGGATGAGAACTCCAGACTGCATCTCAATGCCAGGTAAATTCATATCTTTGACAATATCCTTCATTTTAGAGTCGAACAGAATCGCTTTGGTTTTACCTGTATTGAGACGCAGGCCAGCCCTCTCCACCCACCCAGACATGAGTTTTGCTGCATTAGCCAGTCGAGTCATTCCCTCCAGAATCTTGTCCTTGGTGGTATGAAGGTAGATTTGGAGATCGTCAGCATAAAAGATATGGATCACTGCACCGCCGAGTAGGTTTTGCAAATCGTTGACATAGAAACAAAACAACAGGGGACCCAGGACAGATCCCTGTAGAACACCTAGGTTTGTTTCTAGGCAGTCAGAGTTTTTACCCTTATTTGTAATAACCATTTGGGTTCGTCCTTGCAAATACGACTTCAGCCATAGGAGAGCTGACCTGAAGAACCCTAGATGTTGCAGCTTGCCTTCCGATGGCGAAATGGTATCGAAGGCTTTGCTGAAGTCAAATAATAGTAAGAGTGTCAACTGTTTCCTGTCTCTAGCAATTCTTATGTCGTCTGTCAGTTTTAATAATGCTGTCTGTGTGCTGTGATGTCGACGGAAATCGGCCTGGAGATGGTCAAGTAAATTATTGTTATCTAAGTACTCCCTAATTTGGTCATGTGCAATCTTTTCGAGGACCTTGGAGAGAAAGCAGAGCAGC
>JAYJLV010098660.1:0-12291 GCA_036873485.1 Torymus texanus | reverse complement strand
CTCTCTCTCTTTCTCTCTCTCTCTCTCTCTCTCTTTCTCTCTCTCTCTCTCTCTCTCTCTCTCTCTCTCTCTCCGGCTGGAGAGAAAGACGAAGAAGAGAGAAAGAGAGAAAGAGACAAAGCGGCAAAACAGAGCCTATATACGCGAAGGGACGGATCCCGAATGCACCGCATGGGGTCCTCCTTCTCTTCGTCGTCGTCGTGGTCGTCGGAAGCAAAAGGAACGCGCGAGGTGCACGTGTATTTTTGGCAGGATATTACGGGAGGAAAGCGAAGGAGAGAGAGAGAAAGTGAAAGAGAGAAGCTGTGAGAGGTCGGGTTTATTCTTGCTTGGTGCATTGCGAATTAAAGGGCTCCTTTCTGCTCTTTTAAAGGGATCGTTATTTAATTGTTTTTGCTCTGGTTATTGTGGTGCTCGAGAGTTTTTATATTATGAAGGGAACGAGGTGTACGGGAATTTATATGATGATAATTATTATATGAATAGATTGGTGCCAATTGATGAATAGGAGATTATTAATAGTGAGGTTATTGATAAGAGTAGGAAAAAGTTTATCAAGAAAGAGTATATAGATTATTTACATTTCTGAAGTAGAAGAGATTATAAATCTTTTTAGTATAACAGTAGAGAATGTGTAAGAGTTGCGAATTATTTGTATAAATATAAGATTAAAAAACGTGCCAGAACCTCTGACGTTGTTTCTCGTTATGATATTATATATATAAATTTGTCAAATGATCGTAATTAGATCATCGTTTTTTTAAGAGTGGATCAGATAGTTTAATGTTTATTCACCGAAATATAATAAGAAAAAAAATTATGTATACATTTCTTTATTCATATCTATTCAACTGATTGTTATATAAGCTGATGTTACTTTGAATAACAATTATTGTATAAATTCTTTGACGTTGCATTTCACATTTGCATTCATGCTGCATAAGGTGCATAAATTTGTAGTTATCATGCATACGTCAAGAGCCATATAATGTTTTACAGATAATAGAATTTATTGCGCATTTGTTGATTTAAGAGTATATGAAAGAAAGTCGCATATGAGATCCAAAGTGTTTCTGACTTTTCACATGTTTTAACAGTCAACTATGAAATTGCGATGTTCATAAAAAAAACAATATATATATTTGCTCGCGAATATACCTTTGATCAAATATCTAATTTAATCTCCACACGCATATAACACAATTTAATGAAATAATTAGCAAGCCGAAATACTCTGTTTCACGCCCATAAAAAATCCTATACACGTTCGCGTCGGCTAAATCTCAAGTGAAAGCCCGAATGAAATGGACGAAGGAAAAAGGTCTACGTGAATTAAAATCCAACCGACGAGATAAAGGCAAATTTAAACATACACGCTCACACAGACAAAAATAAATACAACCGAGGAGAATCAAGAGTGAAGACGCATCACACAGGTTGAGGAATAAAGAAAGGAACAAAAATGCACGCGCGCAGAGAGAATGAACTTCGGACATGAGAGAAGTGTCTACTATGCATGTGGCAGTGTATATTTCGGCGATCATTCGTGTTTACCGTGCATGAGTATACCACGAGTCATCTTCAGCTTCGAGATTAGGCATATATATGTACGTTTGTGCTTTTGTAGGCCGACAGGCGTTAAATTCCTGCTAAGTTAAAAAAGAAACGCCGTAAGGTAAACGTGGACGCAGTGACCAAGCGCGGGAGATGTTCGTCAGAAGGTAAATATATTTAGGTTTATACATTCCAATCTTCTAATTATCAAGAATTTGAACAGGCTGACTACTGAGATCGCCAAAGCTGTCAAAGTGAGGAAGACGACTAATATGTTTTTAGGAAGTCTATATTAAAGTGAGGTAACTTGAAAAGAAAAAGGTTAGGTTGAAATGTAAATACGGTATGTTTTTTATACCATACGTTTTCTCTAATTTATTAATGGGTATATTTGGTCATTTATATAAATAAAAAAAATTACCTTATTTCCATACAGAACTTAAGTAATTTGTTGAATAAAAGACGTGCTAACTACCTATTATCTATTCAGAACATGCAAATCCCTACAAATAGACGTTAGAGCTCCATCATAAGCTTACTGCGTGAGCATATTCACGAAAACTGCCAGCATCAGAATAGGCTAAATAAATAATTCATCAAAGCGAGTGTTAAATTGAGGTGAAAATTTTCGTTCGGTCATCATCCGTTACCCAATATATACCCTGCATACAATCCCCGGAACAAAGCCGATCTCAAAGAAAGCGCCTTTCTTCCCCTCTTTCTTCTCATTCACATATATATTTAAAGCACCACACGTACCCGATACTATCCTAGAAGAAAGTACCCGAATTTTCCTTTCAAAGCACTCGTGTCACGTATAGATCTCATGTAGCAGCGTACGCGCAGGTATCTTCTTTCCAAGGGTTGCCATCCCTCTCTATACACACGCGCGTACGTATACGAAGTATTAGCCATTCACGCAACGACGGCGGCGGTTCGTTTCATTGTCATCCCTTCTCACGTATCTTCTTCTCGCCTAACATTATTTACCAGAACCGAAAGAAAGATGTATATACGTGGGTATAAGCGTATGTATATACGAAAGTCGCTTCTTGAAGAGGAGACAAAATAACGCAGTCGCACGCGTGCGCGCGCGAGGAATGCTAATATATGTATATATACACAGACATACACGAGAATGAACGAATGCGGCAACGGTAAAATGCAAGCGTTTCCAAAATAATGCAGAGCCCGCGTGTGCGGTGGCGGTGTTATACTGTTGCATTCATGGAAATCCGCGTTAATATAATCGGTGAAAATGCACAGCGCTGACAACGACGCTGCTGTTGCTGCTGCTGTTGCTGCTGCTCGCGAAAGTAATGAATGCGCATTTGGTTATTCGAGCGGAGAAGTCATATTTTTTTTTGTGTATATGTGTTTTAGCTTCTCTCCTGGCTTTCCTTGTTCAGCTATACGCGAGAGCGTCGTGAGACTCTGTACGTTGTGTAAGTTTAACTGCTCGTGTTTTCCTGGTCGTTTGAATTCTTTGTCTTGTAATTACTGCGTCGTTTAGGTTGCAGTATATTGTATACTTAGTAAGTAACTAGTTAATAGGTAATAAATGCAATTTTCAGGGAATTCCTATTTGCTTTTATGTTGAACTTTGTTTGTTTTCCAACAATTTTAAGGTAAATTTTTCTTTAAAACAGTTGAGTGAGCAAAACAATGTTAAGATAGCTATAATACAAAAGAATATTGCGCGACCAAAAGTTCTATATATGCTAAACTTCCAGTAAATTCACAGCTCGAAAACGTGTAAATTAACATAGCAATCGTGAATAATACAAAAGCTCGTCTACCAATAAACCTACAATCCCAAATTCCAAATACCCATATATACTGCAACCATAATCCTGTGCCATTCTCTACCGATACGAATTACATCGAAATTTGAATAACAAACAACATAGACGCGAGTGAAAACTGACCTTACGTAATACGCATGCACGCGCGTGCGATTCCACGTTATAGACCCAAAAGAAACGTTTTGCTATAATACTGTCGCATCACGCGCTAAGGTCGCGGCCGCACGCGTATATATATTACGACGGCACCGATTGAAAAGTCGGAATCGCCATTGACCCCCTAACGAGGACGCGCGTATACGTAATTGATTCTCATTTGCACCTGGGCACGCGTCTTGTATATATACCTATATAATTGTGAATTCAGTAGTTGTGCGATGTACGCAGAGCAACGAGTATATATTGCGTACAGTTGGCAAACGACGGGTTTAGTGCGCGACTGGTACGGGAGTGGATGAGTTGTAGACAGCGAGAAGTGGTTTAACACATTTTTTTTCTTATTGTCCGAGTGCCAAGTTTACGCGAGCGATGGGTCGTTATCTAATTGGAGTGGGGTTGATTGATTTGGCTGGTGGTGTAATTGGTACGAGCAAAGTATAGTTGGTTACGGTTGTGGATGTCGATTTGACTGACATTGATATTTTGGTTAGATATTAGTTTATTTTATGTTATTATGTTGAGAAAAAAAATATATTACAGATAAAGTCGTCACTGTATATTAATATTTTTTATAACATCATAACAAACTAAATTCATTGTTGTAATTAACATTATATATTTTTTATTGATATATATATATACAGTATTGAATGACTCCGACACGTTTATCGAAGTCATTCGTAATCGTATCTAATTGTTTATCGTGCACTAAAGAATATTTATTGCCTACTAGTTTCTATTATTAGTAACTATTCTCAAACGTCTAATAATAGATTGTATTTTTGTAAATATAGAAATAATATTGTATATATATATATATATATAAATTTTCTCTCAGCCCTAATAATATGTTTGTTCAAGTATCAAACATTAAAAAATCCAAGTTCAAACAATGAAACACACACACGTACACACAAATCTTTATTCAACTACAAAAATCCATCAAGCCCATAGCGACATACAATCTCGACGTTTCCGCAAAACCGTCAACCCGCTTTCTCGAAAGATTGAAAGCCGCACACGCGTGCAACTCCTTTTCCTCTCTGCACGTACTGTCGCCGCTTCCAAAACCGTCTTAGACGCCGTAAACTGCTCCATCATATCCTCTCTCTCTCTCTCTCTTTTACCTTAAACAGCGCGTTAAGCGTTTCGGTGGCAATTGCTCTACCCACAGCGTCTCTCCTCTCGCTTACCCCATTATATATACGTATATACAACCACGGCGTGCGATTAAGTACCGCGATGCGCATTATACGTAGCCGCGCAGCGCATATTACGCTTATCGCCAACGTTTTATCGGCATAAACAAAAGTGAACCCGCGCATGCTCGCGGTTCATTCCGCGCTGAGATTATACCAGATTGATAGCGCGCATGAACGAGACGTGCGCGGCGGAAGATGCAAAGGAGAGGATGCGCGTAGAGAAAGAGAAAGAGGAAACTGAATGAACACTGAGGATTTTGTCATCGTTGTCGGCGACAGTGGTGACGACGGTGTTTGACGACAATGAAAAATTAGCGAGTAAATATAGAGGGAGAAAGAAGGAAGGTTTAGAGACTGATAAGACGGAGCTGATTGTCGTGTCTATTTGTGGATTTCGAGAAATAAACGCGAACGAGGTATTATAGGTTGTCGGAGTTCGGAAATAGATTGGGAATAGCTATAAGAAGTTTTGGAGAGATGGAAAAATGGTTGTGATTGTGGAAATATAAGAAGTATGTTGTTTTGAACCATTGCGTTAGGTTCCATATATTAGAGTATAATTATTATATAAGTTTACGAGGAAAGTCACGTAGTAAAATACGTTACTAGTCTAGTGCAGTGCGTCACGTGTTATATGGTATGTACTACGCAGAAAAACATACAAAGATTAGTATAGTTCTAACATTTTTCTAACGCCTCTGTGCTCATGTCATGCAACAATTGCTTGTAATACGTTTATTTTATGTTATTATCCAAATCCATGCGTGTTGCACAGTAGACGTTATGTTCTTTTTCTTTATTAAACATATACTAAAAATAATTTATTCGTTGTATCTAGAAAATCTTCTATTTTTTTAATTTTAATGTATCTTTAATAGTTGATATAATACGGCAATATATTTACCCTCAATCATTACTACGTTAGAAACTATAAGCTTATTAGATTTTTTTTCATAAAATATAGAATAAAAAAAATTTAATTATAATATAGACATAATTTGTTCTAAATAATATAATTTACCTTTTATTCCAATTCTCAGAACCTTTTTTATTGTTAACATTAAATATTTGCTTATTGTTTTTTATTTTATTACGAAATCCAACAACCAATCGTATTGCGTTTAGAAAACTTCTCTATACTTTCGTTCCTTACTTTTTAAAGAGAATGTAACATCAGTTCTTACATATTCATTTTATTCTGCACTTATGAATCTTTATAAATATATTTTATGTTAGTTTTTAGCAAGATAAAACATAAATATGACAAATATGCAAAGTTTATAAAAACCAACGTTCTCAAATTAAAAACCACAAACAAACAATGAAATCCTCAAAAATTACACTCCCAGCATTGTTTTATTTTTGACAATCAAAAAAAAACCATCACAATCCACATACATACCTGCACCATGCATGCTATAGTACAATTTTTCCAGCCCTATCCAATAAATTAAATTTTTTTATCAGCACACCTTTCTCTACACTAAACAAACAAACTCTCCCCGCGAGTAACAACCGCAACAGCAGCAGCAGCAGCAGCGACGCTCGTGTAAACCTTACCGGGCTCACATTATCATCTCTCGCTAGTGTAATTTGTGTTTGTCTTCCCTCGTGCTCTATGCTAGCGCGTGATTAGCCGTACGTATGTATACACTGCATGCATATAACACGAGCTTATGTAAGCGCGGACGAATTCAATGCTGTTGCTGCTGCTGCTGTTGCAGCGTGTGAAAACAAGGCTGTACATATACACGTTTTTTTTAAGTGTCGTGCGAGCACAATGAGCAAATTGATATTGCGCGCCAGCACGAACGATGGGTGTTAGCAGACAGCGGATAGGTGTAATGAATTTTAAGTTGAATAATCTAGTGTGTCGTGTCTGTATGTGGTGTTATTGTTGTTGTTGTTTGCAGACCCTGGCTGGGTATTTATATGTAGAAGCGCGAAGTTGATGTATTGAATGTTGGGTAATAAATGCGTACGTCTATATGATATTTATATACGTTCGAACTTGTGTTTTCGATTGAGTGTCGAAGTTTGATGTTTCCATTTGAGTATATAATGTTGCAAAAGTACACAAGAACACGCACATAGAAGTATACTAATGATTTCTGTTTTCCAATTAAAGCCTATCTTAATTAAGAATCCATAAAAATCGCATGTATCTACAAATGATAAAACTAATATATATACAATGCATAAACACGCGTGTGGCAACATCGATCCTTGTAACACTTATAATATATTTTTTTTTCTTCCATTTTATATCATACACAAACCGCTAACGCGCATATAATCTAGTAAAAAATGTTCATTTATATCTGAATGCTGCGTATACTTATATTCTTCTGACCGCGAGAGTTAAACTAAGGCGTGCGAACAACGCACACTGCCTCTCGATCTATAAAATTAATAAGCTAAGATATGATTGAACTACCTCGCATTCCATTGCGCCATCACTATATACTTTATATGTATATACACATTATCTAAAAAAATTAATACGACCATATATATCGTTTTCCGCGCGTTTATTCTTTCGACATACAGGTCGGAAATCGCTTAAGTGGTGTATACAGTCATTTTTTTACGGCATTGTTGTTATTCACACTTGCCGCTTGGAAATATATAGCAATAGCATGTATACGTCCTTTCGTCTATATATATTGTATACTTACTATATGAGAAAAATATGTACGAGAATTTCTTTCTTCCGCGTGGGCTTACGGAGACGCTATACATGGTAACCCAGTTTTAGCGTTTAGATATCTATACGCTGAGAGGGAAGAGTTCTTTCGTAATAAAAGTCGGAATTTTTAATAGCCAAGAGGTAGCGTGAAATGTTTGAAGGGGGGGAGTTTATGTGTGTTGGAATAATATTGGTGCATAGCGTTTAGGTTAATTTACAAGCGGAAGCGAAATGATTATTTTCGTAGGGCGTTTTTATCGGGCTCTTTCTGTATTGTGCGAGTTTTGTAATATGATTTTTATAGTCGGTGAATTCTTAAAGAAAATGTCTAATTTTTCGGCGTTTATTTGAAAAAATTGAGATTTTTAAAGTAAATGGTACGTTGTTTAGGATTATTATGCGTTTATTTTAGAATGCGCATAGTCAACATGTATAATTTAGGTACTTTATCGTCAATGTAGCTTCTTTATAGGCTATTTGAAGTCTTGGTAAAGAAACTTTTTATCCTAATATGTCATTTTGTGAAATTTTTTATACTTGTCGAGACGAGATAATATCTCGCGAATACTTTATTATTTCTACCTCATATTTTGAAGTGAGAAAGTTTATAAAATAGATGTATAAGTTATACATAAATATAATAAACGTCGCAGTTTTTGCTTGAAAATCAAGAGAATTCATAACTTATTCTGTACTTTACATTATGGAATATCTAGAGATATAACTTCACATATCCTTATATTTTAATAACAAATCTAACAACTGATGATAACTCATATATTAACTTCCAATCATTTTGAAATATATCAATTCATCAACGCATAAATCTTACATAATCGTCTTCTTCAATGAAACTTTCCACCTCACATCGTTTTATACCACCTCCATACACATTTATGCAACCTCCATTATCGTCCTTCCTTACCATCCTCAATTTTTGCACAATACACTCGCATGATTCGACTCCCACTGTTAGACCTCATATACGAGCGTCGTCGTCGTCAACGAGGACCGCCTGCGTTCACTCTCAGACACACTTCCAAGAACCGCCTTTGTCAGCTTTTGGATTTTGATTTTTCGCACGGCCCTCTGGACTAGTTGCCATGTGAGTTATTGCGGGTGGTGTCCGTGAAATGGATAAGTTATTAAGGACATGTGTGCATAAATTAGCTGGAGCATTGTTTGTCCACCACGCGTAAATTCCAAATGAGAATGTTGGAAGGGTGAGATTGAATGATGATCCTTTTTCGTCATTTATCGAGGTTCCCTGTTGTTGTTGTTGTAGTGGTAGTAATAATTGTAATGGGGAATTAAGTGAAATGAAGATTGATTGGATGTAATTGTATGGCTGTGATATGGTTTGGATACATATATAAAATCGGTCGTTGAATATTATAGTTTATTTGCATAAAACGGTGACATGATGCATCATAATAATTGTACGGATAATTTTTCAATTTAAGACGTGCATTTATTTATAAACTGACAATGTACAATTAAGTATGTGTAACAAAATATTGATAAATTAACAATAATTGAAAAACTTTCAATAATTTTAATATAATTACACACAAATATAAGAGACTATGAAAAATTCTCCTGTTAGCTGTAATGAATCACCATTGGCGATTGTTAATGTACATTTTGAACAACATAACCATAGAGGAGACTATATTACTTCTCACACCTGAATAATTCAAACTCGCTCAAAAATATGCGCCCGTAGCTCGTTTTATTCTCTCGCGCGTCATTACAACCTTTTTAAATTACAATATCGCGCGTATTTCACATTTCCGCAATAACGATCCTCCATTAATCTTTCACCTCCTTCGTATATACACTTCTATACGCACACGCGCGTACAACACACAGAGCACACTTATAATACTCGATCAACGAAGGCGTTACCCGCGCAATTAGCCCTGATTTACATTGGCAAAAATGCGCGTCATTACTTAACGTCCGCTCCCGTCTTCAACCCATTCATCTCCTACTCGCGTCGCACGCAAAAAAACAAAAACCAAAGCTCAACCTGCGCAGGCGCGCACCTCGATTTTCACGCGTATATATGTATATAAAATGTCTCGTAACCTTCTTCCTTGGTAGTCGAAAAAAGAGGCCGCAGTAGCAGCAACAGCCTCGCTTTGCAATTTAGCGCGCTGTAAAGCGCCTGTTAATAAGACCGAAATTCATGAAGGCACGCGAGTCGCATATCAATCTCCTTGCGAGTGTGTGTGTGTGTGTGTGTGTGTGTGTGTGTATATATATATATATATACACACGCGTTGTTGCTCTTTTTCTTTCACTTGCGCAGTGCCGCGCGTAAGTATCTCTCGGTTGCCTCGGGCGCGGCGCGCAAACGTAAGTAACGTGTGTGTGTGTGTGTGTGTGTGTGTGTGTGTGTGTGTGTGCGCACGCGCATGTGATATTTGTAAGAAGAAGAACTTATCCCTGTGTGTAAGATGGAGGGGAAAACGATATTCCGGTAAGACCGGATGCTGCACTTACAGGGATTCGAAAGAGAAAGAGAGAGAGAGAGAGAGGAGTGAGAGGGTTCGCGTCTCGCGAGGATAAATCGAAGCGAATTGTATTTGCTTGGAAAAAAAGTTATGAATTATTCTGTACGGTTTATGTATACGTGAAGGTTTTCAGGTGAAGGAGAAGAAGAAGAAGGAGGAGATGGCGATGGGGGTTTTATTTAATTTGACCGTAAAAGGTAGCCGCGAATTATTTAATGGGTATAAATTATTTATTGAGAGATTTATGGCCGCTTTTCTTAACTGTATTTATTAACTCCAATAACGTTAATTTTATCCATATTTTTACTTCAATTTCAACAATACAGAAGAAGTTTGCTATAGTTATTCAATACATAAAATTAAAGAAATTTAATTTTTTACTTACCGATATAGATTATAGAATTTTCTATTGAATTTTCAATCTAATTTTCTATGTATAGAATTACGAAAATTCTATTCACAAAACAATTTGATAAATGAAGAATATTAATCAGACCAGCACTTATATTGTTTTCCCAAAATTTTCCAACCGTCACAATCCAAAAAGCCAACCAATCACTTAACCAACATCAGTGTGTCTTTGTGCGTATTCTCGAAACACAAGCGCAAAGGCCGTCACAGACTGCAGCACGCGATTACTAATTCCAAGAAGTCGTTTTCCACATCTCTAAGCCTCTCACCCCTCCAGTATGTGACTTTTCGGCCTCTGGGCGCGAGATTATAAGCGAGAGATGCAGCGTAATTTTTTCTTTCGATTGATCATCTTTTGTGTCACTTTGAACATGCGTACCAAGCGATCCATCATTGCGGAGACTTCTTTATCGGTAATGAAGATCGGGCCAAAAAAGCAGATGTATATTCAATTTCGTTTCGTGGTGCACGTGCGCTTATGTAAGCTTTTTATATCGGTTTATCAAGATTCCGGGGTTGGTAATAATACAGTGACGCGCGTGGTGTGGATCGGTGTATAAAAGGTTTGTTAAATGGCATTGTAAAAAAAATAATATAGTTTTGTTGATATGATTGGTTACATTCAATCGAATGCTACGATAAACATTTAATGAGTCCAAATTTGATACAGATAATATAAACAGAAAATGCAAAAGTGGTTTGTTTAGGAATGCATGCGCAAGTGGTTTACATAAAACTTTATTTTTAGAGTTCCCTAAAATAGAATCGTTTGTGATGCTGGTGATATAATCGCATATTAGTGTAGCAAAATATTTGTCCCCATAACAAAATTTCCCCTCGGTTATACGGCAGTCACGTCTAATCTTGACAAAGTGCAAGCATAAAAATATCAAACGTCGTGTCATAAACTAGTGCTTTAAAAAAAAATAGGGGAAAAAAACGTTTTATTTGTCATTCACATGTGCTTGAGCTATAAACTAAGCGCAACTCTTCAGCTGCTAGAAAAAGAAATACTGTGACGACATAAAACTCTCGCCATGATTTCTATATTTTATGCGATGATGACATTTTATATAGATTTCTTATTTCTTTTTCAAGTGGGTTTAAGCAATAATAATCTTAAAATTGGCGAGGGAGTTTTGCTATTTATTATGTGTTACCTATATTATAATATAATTTAAAATGTTTAACTATAATTAAAAATTACAAATTTCATCGATAAAAAATTCTCAACATAACATAATAAACGATGAACAAATTATTGATCCAACCTTCTACCCTAAAAAATACTATAACTATATTTTCATTCGTACTAACCCCCTCACTGATAGAAAGGATTCTTTGAACCAAAGTCCTGTGAGTTAACTGTTAAAAAATGATAAACTAAAATTATTAAAAAAAGGATGATGTTAGAGTATTTCTACAAATATTTATAGTATTTGCAATACTTTGTATACGTTTTAAATTGTTTAATATAATATAATAACTATTCGTCAGATATTTAAATTAATCGTTAAACAAAAGGTTGACAAGCGATAACAATTTCATAAAAAGTTGAAGAAATATTCTGACTATTAATACTTGATGTAATTCGACGTGTTTATTAACAATATCATCCTATTTTTAATAATTTTAGTTTCATGCCTTAACTGTTAAGTCACAGAGCTTTAGCTGAAAGAATTCTTTCTACAGCAGTGTACGTAAGTACCTTCTCAAACGATTTCTCACCCAAGCGCAACCGCTATACATTCACCTAATCCTCCACCTAGTCAGCGACTATCCTTAATTTGCAGCGACAACCCGTGCAGAAACCATTATTATCCGCTTGAAAACTTCTCTCTTCCTACGAAGCACCGCTACATAGCGTACACACATAACATATATATATATATATATACACACACACACACACACACACACACACACACACACACACACACACACACACACAC
>JAYJLV010098649.1:0-12291 GCA_036873485.1 Torymus texanus | reverse complement strand
CCTTCGGCTCGGGTGGCAATTTACACGAGCTGTGGACTTTCCAAGTTTTTTCCTCCCTAGATGCGTAATATACTATTCTTCAAAGTTTCAGTAAAATCAGGCTCCCAAAGGTCTCTTGGTCTCCTTGTTAGCCACTTATCGATTAATAAAAGAAATATATACAATTATGAATGAACATATATATTTATAAATGTTTTGACATGACCTGGTACAAACAATGTCCATGTTTTGTGATTTTCTATGCATAATTTCACCTGACTGCTAGAACTTCATAAAAGTCTATGAATAATAACGCTCGTATTATAAATTTAAAATATCAATTTCTTTACAACAAAGAAAAAAAAAGTTCGATAAAGATCATCTCACCATCCTCCTCAGCAAGATTCGTCAACACCCTCGCGTGGAAAAGTTGCGCGGGCAACTCGAACAAAAAGGACTTTCTCAATCTCTGCGATCGCTTTACAACCGATGAGGCCGCAACTCTACGCGCCTGTAACCAACAAACTTTCAAGGATTCTCATTTCTTCGGCGCCTCCCACGGGCTGCTACCTCAAAAATCTACCCTGTCTTCCCACTCTCTCCTCCACCCCCGTCTCGATAAAGCCACCGAAATGACCAATAAAGGCATGAGGGGGTGTTACGCGGGTGCAGTTATACTGGTCCCCCGTGACGGCGTTCATACAAGAAATTTCCCTTTCGCGCCACCGACGCTGCTTTCCATCCCTTTCGAAAACTCATAGGCGCTTCGATCGGAATTCGGTTAAGCTGCAGAAGCTCGTAAAGCGCTTTCGGGGCCGTTTTCGAGCGATAAATTATCAAGCGACTCGGCCGGGATCCGAACGAGCGAACGAGCGAGCCCCGGGAAAGTGGATGAAGAAAGAGCCGCAAGCGCAAGAGGAAGAGCACGAGAGACGAAAAGAGTGTAGAGATACTGAGAGGTATAGTGGAGATGGAGGAGCAGAAGAAGGACTGATAGCGAATTCAGAGTGCCGGAGAAAGATACAAATTCCGAGAGGAGACGAGAGGTAAGACCGCAATTTCAATTTTTAAGGGAGAACGTTTCCGGGACTATACAAGAGATTATGATCTCCTGGAACGCGTTGGGATTACAAAAGTGCGCGCGTGCTACTGCTTTTACCTTTTTTTTTTATTGAAATACGGTAAATCAATCCAAATCGTCAATTCTAAGCTTCTAATATGAGCAATCTTTATGATAAATATTAAATATTTCTGTAGTTATTTAAACGATAGTATTTAATAGATTGGACACAAATATATTTTAATTAATTTAATGACAAATATAGTCTCCTTATAGCAGAATCAAATTGCAGTTTAAATATTTTAAGGATATCTAATTTTTCCCTTGATAATTACATAAATACACTATGGGTTCAGCATAAAAAAATCCAATGAAGAATAAAAGATTTTTTTAAATGCTTACATATAACGTAACGTGTCATTATCATTTTTCATTGATAAGCTGATTGATGTAATAAATAGAAGTTTTAATATAATCTGATATTAAAAACTCCCATGGCCTGACTATAAACGACGTTTACTACTCACGCTAAGTATGATTAATTAATTGTCGCGAATTGTGATTTTTAATTATATATTATAAGTATATATTCAATTATAAACTTTTTTTTATTAATCGTTACCACAATTCGTTTAATAAATAAAATATAAAATACTGTAACACCTGTTTTAAAAAATTGAGATATTTGGATCAGTGATTCTCTAAAAAGAAAGGAAAGCGATAATCGATTCCTATTTGTTTTTCAAAAACGTTTACTCTGCTTAACTGAAATGTAACTATAATTGGTATCGCAGGACCACCGTCAAAGCCTGGCGACAGCAATAACAATGCCATTATAATCGCCGGTGTGCAAACTGCTCATCTAAAGAAATGTTCAAGCGATATCGTTTACTGGAAAAACCATCGTAACAAAGCAACGTTTACAAATGCGCACGCTCGCAGGATTCATAGCCACGGCGTGCGTATATCGGCGAAGGAAAGAGACAGAGAGTAGATCTCTCGCGCACAGACACCCATCTGGCCTCGCAGAATAAAGGAAACCGAGAAGAAGAAGAAGAACAAGAAGAAGAGGAGAAGGCTGCGGAGAAAAGTCGAGTAAAAAGAAAGAGTAAGAGAGTGAAATATACGGCGAAAAAAAGCAAAGAAAAATCTCGCGAACGCTCTTTCCATTTCTCGCACCTCCTTTTCTCCCTCTCTTCACTTTTTGCGCGGTGTTTATTCGCACGGACCGCGCGCGCGCGAGCCATAACCGTTTGCTATTGACTTTCATGCCGCGGCCATTACCATAAGTTCTCTCTCTCGCGTTCTTTCCTCCTCTCTCCCCCTCTCTTTCCCTCTCCTGAACGCAAGCGCGCGCGGACAGTTAGGCGGCGGTGCTGACCGGACTTTGAGATTTTACGGCGCGCGACGGCTGATGCGCCCGGAATATCGAAGTAATTGCCTCCTACTCGACTCGATTTTCTCTCTCACTCGCGCACTCGCTTGCTCGTTTTCGGATTCTGCGCGCGGTGCCTCCTCTCGACGAGTGCCGCTCTCGCGAGCCTTATTTATTGTTATATCGCAATATATCGGGGAGAGAAAGACCGTCTCTTTTTCAAATGCGCTGCAAGAGGAAGCAAAAGATCCAGCTAGAGAGAGAGAGAGAGGAAGAGCGAGAAGTGGGGGGGGGGGAGAAAGAGGTCTTTATCTTATGTACGGAACGTCTCGTGTCAAAAACATCGAAGGAGGCATTTAAAAGTCGTTAAAAATTTTGGGGGATTGTGAGACTTTATCGTAGAATCGTGAGTATGCGGTTGCCAGGATTCGATCAGAGGCTTTGCATTTGCATTTAAATATTTCGTTTATAAAAATACGGTCGTGTTTCATTAATTAATTTTTAGAATTTAATTATCTCATAATTATTGGATTAATTAATGTACTAAAAACGTCTCATCTGTGCCTTAATCGGATATTATTAATTACGTATATTGTAATTATACGCAGGCATACTTTAATCAAAAGTGCCGTTGAATGTATCTCGATGATTTGCTTCTTGTAGATTAAATTTAATTTCTGTCATTAATGGTCGAATATGAATATTTTTTTTGCAAATTTTATAAACTCTAACAACTTTTGGCATGCAATTTTATTGCGGACAGTCCGTGTATAGGTAGAGCCACCTGAATTCGAGAGTCCTGGCGCGTTTTTATGGCCTCGGGTGCTATGTGACCCGGTTGCGTCGCACCATTCCGTGTGTGATAATATTTCATTTGGACTGATGAAAAAAGTTCGTCATTATTTGACTTCCGTTGCGTGTTATTTTTTCTCTCTCTCTTTTTCCTCTTGTTCTCTCTCTCTCTCTCTCTCTCTCTCTCTCTCTCTCTTTATGTATATATCTGCTCGTGTGCATACACATACGTGTCATACGTCAGCCGGATCATCGTCGATGACGATATCGGTATACCATATTGTTTATTTAGTCACTCATGATTGCTATATCTTCAAAGTTTATATAATAAATATCGACAGGGAATAGCAACGGCGGTTGCAGTTGCAGTGGTAACATGGACTTTCGTATGTATACGTGTATCTATCTCTTGTTATGATATCCAAATATTTAACTTATTATCCATTAATGTATGTTCTTCTATAAAATTGTTTACGTTTGTTATTACGTCCTGCAATAAATAAATTAGCTGGAAGTTGCATAGTTAACAGTTGGATATATGTTTTCATTTCAATAATGTAGCATAGATAATATAATATTTCAACTCGTCCATGAATAAAGTAACGAAAAATGCTGCCAATTTATTGGTGCGTGGATTCATCAAACTTAATTTGATGGTTCCATTTATTAATTCTTAGTTTATATAATTAATATTATATTATATACAAAAATTATTATGTTCATATCTTATGTAAAATTATTATAGAAAATATAAATTATGGTATCAGATCTTTGGTTGTGACAGTTAGAACTTAACAGTTCAATTTTTTTCGAAATGAAGTTATTTTCAATATATACAAAGGTATATCTTTCCCAAATTTCAAGACGATTGCTCTCAAATAAGGGTAATAAATGGTTTAAATTTTGAGTTAGTTATTTCTTGAAAAATTTATCAATGTATTTTAAAAACATTTTCGTTAATAAAAAATGAAATACTAAAGATAATTTAAATATTAAAACAAAAAAATGTAAGTAATTTAAAGATCTTTCAATAGAAGTTCTAAATATATGAAGTAATATTGAATGTGACATATGAAAAATTAAAAAAAGGGTTTTCATAAAGTGTAAAATCGATATAAACAGAACGGATCATTCGAAACATAATTTTTTTTTCCTCATTGAAGATCAAAAAAAGAATGAAAATGAGACTTTAATGATCAAAATTGATTCATTTTTAGCTGAAATATGAATAGTTACATAAACATATGATCCATACAGATATTTTTTAAAAACAGTATATTTTTGTTTCTAAGACCTCAAAAAATATTTCTACAATGTTTTAGCAAAACTTAAATTTTCACTATTACAAAGCTTCTTTTGGGAGAAAGCAAAAAATAAATTAATCAGTAATAATAAAACATAGAGTTTTCGAATAGTTTGGGTATATTTCTATTAATTCGACTAATTTTGTAGTATCCTTAAACGGAATAATACTCTATAACTTACTGAAGAAAACTTTCAATCGATTCAAACTTTCAAGGGGCTAAATGATCGTTAGATATGAGATTATTATTCGGTTTACTTCAATAAATTTTTTACGATATTATGATCGATTTATCGGTAAATGAGCCCTTCAACAGCGATACCCCGAAGATATACGTATGACATATAGATCGCTTCAGCCTTTCCAATAGCTTAACGTGTATGGGTTTTCGGGGGGTCAGCCGAATGTCTTATGAATTTATATATCCTTATTTCACGGGGAGCTCAATTTATGTTATATTCGTGATTTTATATATTAATTTAAGACCGCACATTTTTTTCCTTAATGGGGCTTCCGAAACACCATATGTTCTCCTTTTCGGTATGTTTAGAAATATATTTATTTATCGAGTTTCTCACTTACTCTTAGAATAAAGAATTAATATATTATTTATTATTCGAGTGTTTGATTAATAAATATAATATTATAATTTTTATAATAATATTATAATTCAATTTCTGGTTTAATTATTAATTATTTAAACTTGATACATAGATAACAATGACATTTCGTTAAATACAATATGTAATATTTACTGTAAAAAATAACAATCTTAAATTAACTATAATTAATTCAAGAATGTGAAACATATTGAACGAACAAGTTTATTTCAATAATGTATAGCATCGCTACAGCTTTGATCGTAGGAGTTTCAAACTCAGCTTACAATGTGTCTGCATCCTCCGTCAATACAAATAGTTTCTCTATTATAATAAAATCTATGAATATTTTTCTTTTTATGATTGCCTTAAGTGATGTCTGCTGTTGTAGTAACAGCTTATACTTTCAAAGCAATAATTACATTCTTTGTACTTCACGATAAATTGCTATTATTGTTTCAGTTTATAAGTTCAAGAAGGTAGAGTGTACAGCTTGTTCAGAAATCTTCTCTAGACTGGGAAAGCCTCTTAAAAAATTTATCGCCTCTCTTGCATCACTTCATATAATGTTAATCAAACCGTTATCGCCTCAACGACGGCGGGGAAGATCGAGAATAAAAGACACATACTCTAGTAATATACTGCGCTCCTAACTTCCAGAAAGCCAAGGGACTCTGCCGACTTTTTCTTGCGTTCTCGAGAACCCTAACGTTTTTCTAGTCGCACGTGCGCGTCAGCGCAAATCGATATCATTTCTCGACTGCTCAGCACTTGCTTCTTTCTCGCAAGCAAAACGAGCGGTTTAGCGCCATGCAAATGCTTTACACACGCGCGTGTGTGCTAATACGAAGCGACTTCTTTCGCCAGATCTAAAATTTCGTTACCTTTGTAAAACGAATGATTTCCCGGGGCTGCATAACCGAGAGAGAGAGAGAGAGAGAGAGAGAGAGAGAGGGAGGGAGAGAGAAAGAGAGAGAGGGAGAGAGAAAGAGAGAGAGAGAGAGAGAGAGAGGGAGAGAGAAAGAGAGAGAGGGAGAGAGAAAGAGAGAGAGAGAGAGGGAGAGAGAAAGAGAGAGAGAGGGAGAGGGAGAAGGACAGACAGGGAGGCATAATTTATCGCGAGATAAAGTGGTGCGGGTCGTCGTAAAAATTTATGCCGCATAAATCTGGCTTCGCCGTCCAGCCTTTCGATGATTTCTCGCTGTATTTCGAATTGCTTGATCTTTTTCAATATAATGGTGAAACTTTTATGGCTTCTTATTAATCGCATGCATGGAACAAACGATTGCAGAAAACGTCACGAGTACTGAAATTACTATTTAATCAAAGATTCTATTGGGAACTTGAATTATATATGAAATGCTTTATGGATATGGAAGGACTGTTGATAATGTCGTAAACGTTTTAAGAGAAATTACGTTGAAAATAACTCAGTTTTTAAATGTTTTAGGTAGCTGTTATCGAATTATGGTATTTTGCATTTTAATTTATGATAATAATCTAAAAACTCAATGAAAATTTAAAAATGTTTGGAAAAATAATTGTTTTTTCTTAATCAGCTGAAATTTTCATTCACCGATTTTATTTATCGTTTAAAAACATTTTGATAAATTGAGATATGATTCGACTTTGTATAAATTAATAATAAATATTTTTCAACGGTGATCTCTGTTATCTTCAATTAAAAATATGTTAATACGTAAAACAAGTTTTCATAACGTAAAATGCTCCAAAATATAATACTAAAAGTCATTTCAAACCAAACAACCCTCATCACTCGAGTTGAAAGCCACAAATAAGGTAACTGACCAAGTAATAAGAGCGCGTTTATATACATCTAATTGAGCACGTAATTCCTCGCAAAGTAACCTACATTCTTGACAGTGTTTTTATTTTACTTTACGATACGTACAATAAGTACGTAATCGTGAAGCGCGCACATATACATACATGCTTTTACGAGTCTCTCACTTCACCCTACGCGTACGCCGACCTCCTTGACAAGCGACGAGTGACAGAGAAATGACACCGCCATCAAAAGGTTACCTGAAGTCTAGCGTGGGCGTGTGTTGGGGCTTAAAATATAGATCTCATATTAACCTGCATTCCTGGGTGACCCTCGCATAGCCAGGAATGCCGGCATAACCATGTTCACAGATATTTATGATTTGGACGGACACGAATGCATGAGCGGTGCCATAATGCAAGGAGGTATAGATAGGCTTTCATTACTTTATCCATAGGCAATGATTATTTTTGTCGTGCAAAAAAGAAGAAAATTCCTGTCGTTATGTATTGTTGCTAACCCAAATTTTTTTTACAATTCTGTATCATTTTTACTTTATTCATTACAGAAAGTTACACAATACACAGAAAAATTATTGTTAAAAGTCTTGGAAATAAAAATCAATGAAAATATCTTTAAAAATGAAGATTTTGATAAAACAATGGCATGAGGTCCTACAAAAAGTGATAAAAGAAGAAAAAAAAATATTTTATAATTAAAAAATTTGGACGAAGGTTTTGTGTTAGCCTTACAATCGTTGAGAGGTATAACAAGATTTACGTTATATTAAAATTGTAATAAGCTCCTTTCTCCAAAATTTGTGCGTTAATTAAAATTAATTGAGTAGTCATAATTCAACAAATCGAGTATTTTTAATTAAAATATTTCGCCCAAACTACTTTAAACCTTGCTAAGAAAAGTTGAGTACAATTGAAATTCTCGTTTTGAATTCTAAATATTTCATTATTTGAGAGGAATTCTTTCTTTGAATGATGGTATAGAATAGTTAATCTAGCTTTAACGAATCAAAAGAATTTATTGTATATTCTTATTTCACATGTTTTAACTTTTAATATTTAAAAAATTTTTAAAAGTCCTTTTCGTCTTTTCTAGACCTTAAAGGTCCTTATTGTAAACGGCCAGTTCAAATCAATCATACTTATGGTGATGACATCTTCAACAATTCTCAGAAAGTAGCAGAAAAGAATATAGAGAGTACCTATGAATTGAGTTTGCTGATGTCGAATAAAAAGTTTCTGGATGAGCCAACGAATTTAAAAATTATAATTGATTACATAATCAATAAAATGCTTCGAACATTTTCGGTTAGTTTGTTCTTTGATTTTCATGTACGGAAGTATATAATGTGAAAATTAACATTCTCTTACTAATATTCGTTAAATATGTCAATTAATCATATGATAAATATTTTCTTATCAAAAGAAAATTCAATCATCGTATAGAAATAAGTTTGCCCTATTTTAATTGAACTGTATTCTTATCATTGAAAGAAAAAATAGCTCTTCCAGTAAATTTCAGTTTGCTATCGTCTTCCCTTCAACTTACATCCTGTTTATATGATGTATCGCGATGATATTATATTGTATTCCATGTTAAGTAGTTGAATTCGAGTTAAATAAAAAGAAGGTGATATTGTTGGGCTTTTATTATGATTTAGACATGCATAAGATGACGAGCGCAAAGTACGGGACTCGCTGGAATAAATCGTTTGGAACATTCGTGAATCCTTTGTGGATTCTACCCCCCCCCCCCGCTACAGCCACTGTACTGTTCCATCAAAATGCTGAAAGCTCTGATTTATTATTTGGTCTAACGCACTTGGCTATTCTGACTAATAAGAGGAAGGTTGCAGATATAAATAGTGCTCTATAAATTGAATGTAAAGAGTAATTACGATTTCTGCACTTACTGATATTTTTATTCTTAGTAGAACTATGTGAAACAAATATTTTGGAAGAAAAATATGATTGAGAATATTTTTTTTTATAACTATATCTTTATTAACAATCTGTCTGTAGAGACAGAAGAGAATATTTTAAAATATTTTTTTATGTATTAATAGATGAAATAAGGTCTTTTAACAACGAATAAATAATCGCAAGAGCACTTATCCGCTTTCCTTACCAATTGTAAAATTAGAAGCTACATAGCTTTGTTGGTAAATAACATTACGATTTCACTTTCTCAGAAAAGAAACAAGTTAAGAAAACTCTTTCGTGAACCAGAAATACCAAGTTTTTAAGTACAAAGCATTTGCATTACAAAAATGTATGTTGAACGAAAAGTTAAAGTATAGTAGTATATAATAAAATGAAAATTCACATTCAAGTCGAATGCATTACTTCGTTCGTCAACATCTATACAGAATTACTCAGCGGAAAAACCTTGCAAAATCTGAGACGTTGTCGTCGAGAGCCTCGTCAGCGAGTGAGAGTTTGAAAACCCTGCTTTAAAATGTAATAAGTAGAAGCGTTCAAGCCGTCTGTTCTAGAATACAAGCGAGTCTCGCGCAACTCCGTTAATAACGTCATGTCGTGCGCGTATCTATTATTCAGCCGTAATTATGCCATTCCGATTTCGACTATTACGCCGGTGCGAGACGACGTCGCTTCGCTCTCCTCCTCTACTTCCACCTCCCTCTTCCGTCTCCTCGTCGCGTTCCTCTCCTTTCCTTTCCGGAGAGCTATGAAACGCTCATCCGTCGAATTACCAAGTTCGCTCGAGCGAATCTTCTCTGTCTACGGGGCGGGCGCGCTCCTCGAAGCATTGCGTTGTGCGTCCCAAAGGTAGCGTGTATAGATATACATATACACGTGTTCGCGACGGGCCGGATGGTATGACCGCGACGGTCAGCCAATTCACTCGACTTTCGAAATCTCAGAGCGCATCCCAGCGGGCAGTCCGTTCCTTCGCGATAGAGGCCAGGCCGAAAGGGAAAACGTTTGCACGCGGGTGTGCGCTCCCCGCTCGAATTGCTTGTGACGAGAGTCCTGCTCCCACGTCAGAAAACCTTCGTTATAGGACGGATTTAAGTGACGGTGGGAGTGAAGTATAGATTGATTGTCGTAAGAATCTTATAATAAGACTTATTCATTAAGAGTCAGTGTATTGGAATACGATAGGCTTTTTAATAACAGAAGTTACGTGGAAACGGTTTCACTATGGAAAAAAGAGAATAAATATCTACAAGATCCGTTACTGGATTAAACGATCAAAGATTTAACGTGATAATTATACATTTTAACCCATTCTTATATTTACAAACAATAGTTTTTTTATTGCTTTTCTTAATAAAAAAGACGAAACTTAATTTTTACAAATAAAGGTCTGCGTATTTTTTGGAGTCTAAAAATCAGCCTAAGTTCACTACAATCTTTACGAGTTCTAGACTATAATTATTCATTTATTGTACATTAAACTAGGTCGACACCTTTCAGTATATTTTGTGAATACACTAGAATAAACTATTTTTTCAAGAAGAAAAAAAATCTGCGACTTATTTCGGGCTCAAGAAAAATCAAAAACATCGCTGATAAAGGAGTCATAATGATTTTTTATAAGAACGCATCACTCGATTCGATTCTTGTTCTGAATAGATATGTTAAGACTCATAAAAATACGTGACTTGCATGCAAAGAGAGAATTGTACCGTCAGGTGTTTGTAGACATTAAGATTTTCAATATTTACGAATTTTTTCTTACATACGTAATGTTTTTCATCTTAATAATTCTAGTATAGTAAACAGTTTCTTAAATTGGTTTTTTCTATTGTTTATTAAACAACATTTTGCTCAATCATTGAATATATATTTAATAACTCCAAATTAATTTTAAAAATATCAGTATTACATTGAATTTCCAACAATCAGTCATAAAGTTCGATTGAAATTCTTGACGATCAAGCGAACGACCGCTGAATCGGAGTAATTTGAACCGAGTATAATATGACTCTCATAAATATCCTTGTGTCTATGTTTTCAGATCGCGTAATTGCCCACAGTAACATTTTTACGAAATCAATAACAAAGATGACTACTCTACGAGATGCTTCGCGATTGCGTTTATTTCCCAAATTCTTTCTGAATAAATGACGCCCTTGACTCGCAGAAATGACCTCATAAAGATGAAAACAATATAAACGGGGGCCTCTCCTTTTTTCCCTATACGCCCCACACATTAATATACTGCCGAGTCGTTCGGTCCCGCACACTATTACGAAAAATACAGACGCCAGGCTGTGAGAAGAAACGTAATAATATCGAAGCATGTTTCGACTCTGCGCCTGGGAATTTCTGTGCGCAGGCGCGTACGAAAGCTAACACGTGTATATATACGGGTGCTGGAGGGCCTCTATCGCAGTGCGAAATTTAATAAAGGGGGGAATGCTTATCTGAAATCGAATTAGGGAAGACGCGCGAGTGAGATTGGCGATCCTTAAGGCTGCCTCTAAGAGAGGCTCTGGGTACAGCCGGTGTCAAGACTCGGTTAGGCGACAAGTTATCCGTGGAGTGCTGTCAATACGTGTAAGAGGGTGGTAATGTTATTAATCGTTTATATAGAAAACACAGTGAAGAACCTGCGAATTTCCAACATACATCTTCTTTTTCATCAAAAAAATTCGTAAGAAGTATTTTTAATATAAGTCATCACAAATGTTTCCGACTAAATCATTTGTAGAAGAAAGAAAACAATAACTTTTTTTAAATATGATAAATATTGATTATCCAATGCCATTTAGCAGTAGCCATGTAAAATAATTTTACAGACGAATGGAAAAATCATTTATATTAGTCAATTAAAATAATTATTGACAAATTTTATTTTTTTATATATTTTCTTTTCCCTTATTGTATTGTCTATATATAATTGTGATATCTGTTCCGTTATATGCGATGCGAGACCTCCTTCACCAACAGGAGTGTGGGGGGATATTATTTGGTAGAGTTACTACTAAATACTTTGCCTCTCACTATTTTTTCCTTATAAAGTTTTCTGTTCCAAATGTGAAAGCTCGCCGATGGCAATCCTTCCTAGGGTCACGTAATAATAACTCTTAAGGGGTAACATCACTTTGACGGTTTCAAAAGTTCGAAATTTTTTTTTAGCTCAAGTTTAAGTATTTATCTAACAGAAAATATAAAAGAAGTGAAGGATATGCAACAAATACAAAAAAAATAACGAGAAATATAAAAATAACCGCTGCCAATTCATTGGCCCGTGGCTTCCTCAAACTTAATTTGCTGATACCTTTAATTAATTATAATGATTGAAAACTCATTGTAAGACTATGGAAAAACCGTCATACAGGCAGCAATGACGAGAAAAGTCAATTGACAATTGCAGTAATTTTTTAATAATACAAATTACTATAAAAGA
>JAYJLV010098628.1:0-12291 GCA_036873485.1 Torymus texanus | reverse complement strand
ACGATTAGTAGAGCACTATAGTAAATTTTACTAGATATTTTCTGAAATTTTCATAAGATATTTCTCTCCGTGTATATACCTAAAAATCTTCAAGCATCAGTCTATAACATAGCTGTGATTTGAAATAACCACTATGGTATTAGCATCTATTTTATACAAAGTTTTGTTTTTAGTTATCATTTTTTTAATAGAAAATAATTAATAATTAATAATTATTTAATAGCCATATTATTATACTCATAATAATCAATTAATAACTAATTATATTAGTTAATATTTATAATCAAGGTGCACATTAATAATAAAATTATAAAAATGTAATCGAAATATAGTATGTATTTTTCTAGCACAGTGATTATTAAGTTTTTGGTTAAAATATCAATTTTTGTCGACAATTAGTTTCCTTGACTTTCACTAACCATACTCTGACTTGAATGTGGTATTATCTATAGTTTATCTATAGATGTATAAATATACAAATAAAAATAAAAATTAAATTTTTTAATTATTTTGGGCTTTAGCACAAGAATTTCTGCTTTGAATGGAATAAACTAATACAATTAAGTGAGTATAATAAATTTTACTAAAATATTTCTCTCACAGGGATAGCAGTAGGCCTCCTTGTAGCATATAGTTTGCAAAATTTAAAAATTTAAAAATTCAACCAAATTTTAATTTATAATTATAATTTTTTAAATCGCTAAAGTTAAAAATTAAGTATCGTTATACCAGTCCCGGCTTCAAGAATTATTTTATTTGTAAAGACATTACATATTTTTCGGAAAATTCTTCTACTGGAATACATAAAAATTTGTTGGTGATCTTGTATAATCAATACTCAGAAACATTTAATCGTACGCAACGTAAGTTCAAAACACATTTAGTCATGGAGGCGCTGGTGAGCAGTCGAATGCAGGTGAGAGCAGTCGTGGGTCAAGAGGAGGTAGCAGGTTTTCTGGATCACACGTAAGAGTACACTTCTGAGTCGTACACAGAAGCACCTCAACAATCAGTCACCTTTCTCTCTTCTACATAAACGCAACTTACGAGCTACAGTAATAATATTTGTGCTGTTACTACAGTATTACCCTTAGAAGCACTACTTTTATATTTTGTTTGCAAACGGCGATAGTCAATGCAACGTTCCCCATAAATATGTATTTTAAATAGTACAAGCACAGATAGAGTTGCTTTTGCTAATCTCTACGTGGAAAACAATTTTTCTCAAATACGGATACAGTATTCATTCTCTGTTTCCACAGTGCCTAAATACAAAAGCAGTCGCAATGAGTTATTGGAACATATTGTTATTGCTATTGGGGCTCTTGAGGAATAGCACAAACGCTATGATTTCGTCTAGTGTTTCCACTTGGCAACCGATCACCCCGGCTCAGCTGCCGACAAGCATTCTGCATCGTGCGCCCAGCAACTATCGATACAAACTGAAGGAGGGAGAGCAACAATATGACTTGATCCATCCGGCCCCTCTCCTTGGACATGAAGATAACAAAGATCAGTGTACCCTCTATAAAGTCGTTATTAATCAGCAGCTACACTTCGAGGTTAGACTTTAAATCACTTTTTAGTTTTATTTATGCTTAGTGTTTTAATGACTTGAATTTTACTTTGAATAAAATCATTATTTATTGAAAAAATTGCACAGCTATTAGGCAACGTGTAAACAGATATTAAGAAATATCAATTTTTTATGTCTCAAAGAAATGTTATCGAGACAAGAATTTATTTACAAAAAATTTGTTAAAAGTAAGGATACACTTAGGGTATAAATTGTAATTTATTTACATAAAGAATTAAATACAAACAAAAGTAAATAGAAGAAAATTAACGATGTGATATCTTATTGAACAGCATTGGAGAAAGTTTATGAAAATTTGTTAATTTTGTTATAGCTTAATATACTTTAAATTTTATACCAATTTTTCTTGAAAAAAAAACGCTGCAGACTTCCTTAGTAGAATACTTTATCAAAGAAATAATTAAAAAAAATCAAATATTATTTTCATTGATAAATGATTGTACTTTTTTCTACAAAACTAATTTCGTATAGTTCAAATTAAATATTATTTTCATTGATTGATGATTGTACTTTTTCTACATAACTAATTTCGTATAGTTATAAAATGGATTTGTCGATCTATATATTTAAGAAACGCGCGCGTCACAATTCATCACATCAAACTATATTCGAAACATTTACTAACAAGGAGAGTGCAGAACCTTTGGGAAGTATATTGTATTAATGCTTTGAGAATCGTTTTTCTGTGCCTAAAAATAAATCCCTGTACTAGTAATCAGTTCTCATAGGCCCCTTTTCTCGAGGTATAGGTTACCTTACTTAAAAATGTGTCATTTTCTTTAAAAAATCAGGTTTTTTCTATTGGCTATTAATTGATATTTTTTGAAATAATTAAATTTTTGTACAAAATTTTTATACTAGTTATTTTTACATATTTTGTCGATAAAAAAGTATTAGTATAAAGCGACGTAGAAATACCCTTCAACTATAGTATATGGGGTATTTTTATGTATAAACTAACCCGCTCAAAAGCATTCACGTTTAGATCCAAAAACGATCGCACTATAGTCTGGGACCCAGACGGGCACTTGTGTATAATAAGAAGGTATCTTCGTGAATTTTGTGGCGGGGATAGTTCGGATCAAACTTTAAATTTTCTAAATTTTAATGTTTCATTTACATATATGTAACTGACAGCATATACGCACGGCTTCAAAAATATTTTTATTGAAAATTGGGAAAAATTTTATTAAAAAAAACTATTCTCATTATTATCGTCAAAAATGCTTCCCTGAGGAGTTACAAATTAATTAAAATCTGCAAAAAATGCAAAAAAGGCTAAAATTGACAACTATGAAACGACACAGTTCGAATCAATGATTTTAAAAAATTTGGAAAAATTCATCGGCATTAGGTACAAAATGGAACGTTCTCACAAAGATCAAGAAAATCTATTTTTTGGCAGAACAATGTATTATTAGTATAATAATACGCTGCTTCTTCTAGCAGATTTACAAACCCATTAAAATAAAAGTATTCAATTTTTTTATGTTTTTTAAGTTATTTTCAATTGACTTAATTATAATCCAATTAAGAATAAGAAATATGTGTAGATGAGAAATTCTATAAACTTTCAGATAGTAGTTTTAACTCTTACTTCTAGCTGATTTCTCAACCCAGAGTCGAGAAAAAGTATTTTCGATTTTATGATATTTTTCCTTATTATTTCTAACAGACTTAAAAATAACCAATTAACTATAAAATTAAACTTGCACAACATTGAAATTAACTTTATATACACAGGTACATACACTGATAGTTCATACACACACATATTTTTTAGAAAATACATATTTTGATTCAAGTATCTTGAAAATATAAAAAATTACTGAAATATCAGAGTCAAAAAATATTACCGTTACTATGTAGTGACTGTAGTAATTGTGAATGATTAATCCCTCTCTCATCGCCTTTCTCTTTCTTTCTCTCTGTCTATCTCTCTTTCTCTCTCTGGGTGTTTCTCTCTCCTGTTCTCTTCGTTCTTCCCTCTATCGCATTTTTCTTTATTCAATATACATACCATACATACCCATAGAAATAAAGAGTAGAGCAGCATAGGTACAAATGACATTGATGTTAAAAGAATGCATGAAATTTATTGTTCCATTTGTGTAGCTCATTGATAATTAGGATTCAAAATTTTTGGCTCTAGCTACCATGGTAAGAAAGTGCGTACATGCATAAAAATTTCGAGAGACATCATAAAAGAGAAAGTCAAGAGAGATAGGTACAAAGTGAGACATTCGACATTCCTTACTTCCTTTTCCAAACTTTCTCGTTAAAAATATTCATCTCATATTAAAGGCTTTAGAACTTACATTTTCTTACAATCTAAAAAATTTATGTATAAGTAAAAAAGTCTCAGTAGTAGACTGTTTTAAAAATTAAAATTAAAAACAAATGCTATAATTGACTTTTTATTTAAGGTCGTCTTATACCTAAAAATTTTCAAAAAATCTAATTTTTTTGTTATTGAATTTTTTAATTATATACGTTATTCTAAAGCCAAAAAGTAGTTTGGATAAAAAATGACAACAAATTGAGACCATATGACGATTCGGCTGAAATGGCTTAATATCTTCATATGACTAAAAACTTGATTTTCTTTCTCTTTTTTTATAGGGTACTAATACAAAAACATTGATGTCAATATATTTTAAAATATCAAAGAATATAATTATTAGTCATATTAGTATACGAATTACAAACATTATTATATTAAAGTTCGGGATTGTTTATAAAAATTTAATGAACTATATTATGAAATTTAAAATTCAATGAAATTATCTTTTACAATTTTATATATCTATTTTTGTAAATTGACCATATGATGATCGAAAATTTAACAGCAATTTACTATACTAAAACTCCTCCTAATAAGCCTTCTTGTACCTATGTAACTACCGTATATTACGCCACGCATACACGGCGATTAGTACTGCGAGCGTGACATCAGTCTCCGGAGCAGCTGATGTCTCGCGCACCGTGCTGGCGCACCGTTACGTAGAGATAACGTATAATTTATCTTCCACTTTCTAATCTGTAACATCTTAATTATTAATAAACTTTAATTATTTTAACCGATGGAATTATCATTTAGCGATTTAACCCTTCCCTACCCCCCGCCGCCTCAGCGGCCGTTGCACTAGGGAAGTGCAACGTTAACATTTGAGTAGCCGGCACACGAACCAGGGTTTCGGTGCAAGGTTCGAATCCTTGGCCAGAAATAAAAGCGCAAGTCAACCACTTGCGTGTTGCACGGTAAGTAACCAGATTAAGTTCGAAATTGCACGACGTGGTAGCGTCTGCTACTTAATCTGATCTCTGGGTCAAGTTAGGTCAATCGAAAGACCCGGGCTTCAAACTCCAAAGCGTAAAGGTGAACGTGCTTTATAGTGATAAAACCCACCCCATGACAAAATATCTTGTAAAAATATTGTAAAATATTTAAATAAAATGTGTTTATTTAATTGTTGGAAAAATATTTTATCACAAATATTTTAAAAATATTTTGAATTAATATATTTTAGGAAAATAATTTTAGCATGGATTGTAATATTTCAAAAATACATGTTTTTATTGGTTGAATAAATATGTTGCACAAATATTTTTAAATGATTTTCTAATATCATATTATCATATTTTAAAATATTAGTTTTTCCAATATTTTTCAAAAATATAACAAAAAAACTTTTAAAATTTTTTTAATAATATTTTTGTAAGATTTTGGAATATTTCAGACAATATTCCTGCTGATATCTTGTAAAAGTATTTTTTAAATATTTTAATGAAATAGTTCAATGTGGTTTTAAAAAAATCTTTCAAATGTCGACAAAATATTGTAGAAATATGTTATAATATTTCAATCTTTTGAAATATTTTGTTCTATTAGGGATATTCATATACTTTTGGTCATGAAAAACTATTAGCTTTTCAGATTTTAAATGGGATTTTTAATTGATTTTATACCACTGACTGAATATTTTATATTTATATAAAATAATATTTGAAAATATCATTCAATAGTAGATGGATTAAAAGTATAAAAGGACAAATTGCAGAAACTTTTAGTTGAATCGATGCTGATGACATAAGATTTTAAATGCGCACATGCAGTTACTAGATCTTATATTTTAATCATTTTATACTGTTAAATAGATCTCAGACTCAAAAAAGTAAATTTCAAGAGAGAATAAAATGAGGTATCTGGTGACTGATAACTTTTGAAGTTTGATGGTACGTCTCTTCCAATACTTATTTCTGCAAATCTAAATTTTTCAACTTCTGCGTTGTTTCTTTTGGAGACCACTTGATGAATTTTCATGAAAAAAATGAAATTACTTGTTGTACAGTGCCGCTCAAAATTTTGAGAACGCAATGAAAAGAACAGGATATCGAAGAAATAGTCACATCTTGACAAAGAAATGTGGTAGAAAAATTCTAAAAAAAGCATGTTAAATTATAGGTCAAGGCCATTCAAAACCAATGTTTAAAGTTTAAAAAAAGTTTTTTATCAGGTTAAAAAATCAATTTGAATATAAACAATATTAATCAAATTATTTAAATTTGGTTTCGCTTTAATAATTTTTGAAGTATGATAAAAAAAATTCTGAAAAAATATATTTCCAAGTGCTTAAAAAGAGCTTTCATTTACTTCTCTAAGTTTTTTTCTACGAATATTTTTTATGAATTTATGGAGTTTTGAAGTTGGTGATCGAATTTTTAGAGCCATTCTAAAGTTCAATAACACTTTGAATCCACGTTTGGTAAAAACTGCTATATTCTGTAAGGATATGTCGTAGGAAAATTCTATAAAAAGCTTCTTAAAGTGCCCGTCAATACCTTTAAAAAGCAATTATTAAAAAATTTTATGAAGATTTTTATTATGTAAAAAAATTAATTTATCTATAACCAATATTACCCAAAATTATTAGTTGTAAATTCGCTTAGTTGAAAAATCATTAACTTCAAAACTCCATAAATTCATAAAAAATAATCGTAGAAAAAAACTTAAGAAAGTAAATGAAAGCTCTTTTTAAGCACTTGGAAATATATTTTTTCAAAATTTTTTTTATCATACTTCAAAAATTATTAAAGTGAAACCAAATTTAAATAATTTGATTAATATTATTTATATTGAAATTGATATTTTAATCTGATAAAAAACTTTTTTTAAACTTTAAACATTGGTTTGGAATGGCCTTGACCTACAATTTAACATGCTTTTTTTTAGTATTTTTCTACCACATTTCTTTGTTAAGATGTGACTATTTCTTCAATATCCTGTTTTTTCATAGCGTTATCGAACTTTTGAGCGGCACTATATATGTTCCTCTATGGTAGGCTGGACTAAAAATTATAAATTTTTTGAAAAAGTATTTTGTTGATTCCTAAAACCATAAAAATCATAAAATCCCTATATAAAAAAGTCATGACTGAATTTTGTGAAGCCAAGATAAACGTTATGTGATTGGCTCATTAGTGCGCATACGTCTAAATCAGGAAGTCGAAACGTCTGCCAGGTTAGGGCGCGCAACCTGCGCTGTTCAAATCTCTAGTCCCTATATAAAAAAGTCATGACCGGATGTTGTGAAGCCAAGATAAACTTTATGTGATTGGCTCATGTAGTGCGCATACGTCTAAGTCAGAAAGTCGGAACGTCTTACAGGTTAGGGCTCGCAACGCGCGCTGTTCAAATCTCTAGTTACAAATATAAAAGTGGTTTTTGTGATTAAAAAAATACTTAATCAAAAGATTTTGAAATTCTAGATCAACCTACCATAGAGGAATATATAACAAGCAATTTTCTTTCTAGTTCATGAAAATTCATCAAGCAGTCTCCAAAAAAAACAACACAGAAGTATATGTTTTCATAAGACCATAATTCTGGATGAAATGGTTTAATGGTCTAAATTTTGCATAATATTGTAGAAGATCTATTTATATTTATGGTATTTATACATTTTTATGATATTATAATATTTTAAATTACACAGCCCACGAAAAAAGGTGTCAGTGCGAAAGATAATACCATGATATCCATACGTTTTCGAGGTCGCTGAGTTCGGATCCGAGGTCCGTTTGACCTAGCTAGGTCAGGGTCAAGGTCAGGACCAGATTGCTGAATCCGAATTCGAGGTCCATTTGACCCGGTCGGTTCAGGGTTAAAGCCAGGTCAAGGTAACATCCCGAAAATGCATTCCAAACAAATTTAACCATTTACATGTTCTTGAGATCCATACTCTAAAAGAGCATCTTTCTCATTTATTTTTTTTGCTATACCGGACTCGTTTATCACAGAACGATCTAAGGAGTGGTTTCCCTTTGGATTTCACACCTTTTTCTCTGCTTCTCTCTTTAAGATCCAGCAGAAATCTGCCATCATATCGACATCCCATCGCCCTTGATACCGTCTATCTATCTCTTTGATGTCTTGATGGAATCTCTCATCTTGTTTTTCGCTGTAAGCTCCTAAGTTAATTGGGAAGTAGTCAATGTGAGAGGCAAGGAAATGTAATTTCAAGTTCATATTGTACCCTAACGCCCCGAAATTTTCGACCATTTCAGCTACTATTTCTTTACAGTATTCACTTTTTTTATTACTCAGGAAATATTTTACAGTTCCCTTAAAACTATTCCATTCAGCTTTTTCTGTATCTTTCATGAGTTCAATAAAACTATCATCTCTGAGTATCATTCTAATTTCTGACCCATCGAAAACACCTTTCAATTTTCCTTCAGATCGGTTTGAGAATTGTTGTTTTATGTACTGGTAACATTCACCTTCTTGACATAGGGCTTTCACAAACTGCTTCATTAGGCCTAGTTTAATATGTAGAAGTGGAAGCAGTATTCTGTTAGGGTCCATCAGAGCTTCACGGATTACATTCATCGAATTAACCTGAAACGAAGTTCTTTGAGTCCATACTTTCTAGATGTAATGATTCTTACGTTCACAACTATCCCACAAACATAAGAAACAAGGATACTTAGTGAATCCAGATTACTGCCCTAAAATGACTGTCAAAATTTTGAGATCTCCGTAAACTAACAACTTATGTTCTGCATATTTTATTTTATTTAACACTAACTGAATATATTCATAGCTCTTTTTAAGTTCTGTCGAAGGTGCTAGCGGTATTGCTGCGTAGACGTTTGTGTTATGAAGTAGCACTGCCTTCAGACTTCGCGTTGAAGAATCCAAGAAAAGTCTCCACTCATGGTCTTTGTAAACACCAGGTGTTAATTCATCCATGAGTCCATTTACGTCGATACAATATTCTAATGAGAGTTCTGTTGACATCGTAAAGAATTTCCTGAATGCCTCTTCTCTATTACGAAAACTGTCTACTTTCACGTTTTTCTCCAACCAATTTTTACCTTTCGTAAATGATGTTAAATATTCTGCTTTATCTTTTGGCAGACCTACACTACCGCTCAAAAGTTTAAGCTCACTTACTAAAAAAAATAAAAATTTTAAAAGTTTTATATTTCTCTTGTAATACCCTTTCAATGACCGCTGAACAAATTTTTTCCTATACATATTGTCTCTTCTGCGTATGCTTGAAATTGAAAAATTTTGAAAAATTTAAAGTGCAAATTTAACTGCTTGTATGCCAGCTGGAGATTAATATATCATTACAGACTCAACGCCATTTGTAAGGTAATTGTAAAAGCTTTAAAATGAGACCAGGAGGATTATTTTGAACTAAGTTTTTACAAAGTTATAGCTATTTTTGTGAAAAATCACAATATTTAAAAAATCTGGTCTATTTAAAAATCTATGCACTCTACAAAAAAATGATAGAGGAAAATAAAACCCTTTTTAGATAGAGAATCAAGTTATAATATTTGTAACAAAATAAATATTTTCTATTTTATAATGGTCTTTTTTAATCAAGTACAATATTTAGACGTATGTTTTGGGTAATTGTCTTGTTGCATCACATTAAATCACATCCTATTAAATATTGTAAACTTTTAATAAAAATTAATGTAGCCTTCTTTGCATTTTTATAGCAATTAAGGGGGGGGGGAGTGACACCTTTAAATCCATCCCATCAAAATGATCTGTAAAAAAGAAATTGGAATTATTCATAAAATTTTGAACTAATATATTAAAAGTATGGTACATTTATAATACAATAAGCCAAAAATGAAAGTACTAGACCTACATTGTCCCAATAGAACATTTCAAAATTTAGGCTTTGGCGTAACCTACAGGTCCATGGAGGTGATGAATTTTAATCGGGTTGGACTTAAATTGTTGATATTTTATGTAGTTTAGGGCTGAAGAGTTTTACGTATCTAAATTATTTACTGAAATAAATTTGATTCGTACAACTCTTTAGCCATAAACTACATAAAATACCAATAATTTATGCCCAATTAAATTTTGACATTATGTAGAAAACAGTTTTAAAGATGAAGTCACTAAAATGCTTCTTGTTTTCTTTCGCACTCCTTTCTCTTTTCTAAAACATTAAAAAGTATTGTTTTCAGCTTAATTGTAAATGATGTTATATTAATATCACAAGAAAAGATATGACTTACCAGTGTTCTTTATCAGCACGAACAAACTTAAGGGGGGGGGGGGTGACACCTTTAAATCTCTCCCATCAAAATGATCTGTAAAATAGAAATTTGAATTACTAATAAAATTTGTAACTAATATACTAAAATTATGTTACATTTATACTTCCATAAACCAAAAATGGAAGTTCTAGACCTACTTTTTCCCAATATATGGACATTTCTAAATTTTGGCTTTGGCGTAACCTACATGGACCTGTAGCACAAGCACATCCGAAATAAAAATACGTGGTGGCACAGAGCAGCCGATACAGGTGAGCTGAGGCTGTGATCATGGCGCTATGCGCATGGCAATATTTCGTGGCGCCGTGCCGCAGCGTCTTACACACTTATTTACTACCTGAGCGCGTGATTGATGTCGCGAATCGGATTTAAAATTTTTGTATGTATTTAGATTATGTATGTATGTATAAAATATATAAATATTAAAATAGTTAACGTTTTTCTCAGTTTAATGTGTAGCGGAAACGCTTTTGTCGTAATATTTTTTGTCAAAAAATGAATTAAAAAATTATTTTTATAAATTTTAATTAACATTTTAAAATATTACGTTTTTTCTCTTTAACCGTAAAATTGGTTGTAAGAAATTGGTTCTTAATGTGGCTTACGTTTGCGTGATAAGACCCAAATCGGTAGAAACTGGTGGCACGTTCCTATAAAAATATATTGACATTTTTGCTTATATCTTCGGGAATTTTTCAAATATGTCACTCAAACTTTTTTTACAAGTTTAGACTAATATATAGAATCGAAAAATCTGATAAAAAATATATTAATTTTTTCCAAATTTAAAGGTGTCAGACCCCTTTCTCATTTCAAGTAATTCTCTTTGAAATTAAATTTAAGGTAATTTTTACTATATTTAAAATTTTTGATTTTTAAACAAACGACAATCAAGATTAAAATTATCGTTTTACGACGATACATTACATATTATATACATTATTGGTTAAAAAAACCCTCAACAACTTGAAAAAAAATTCTTTTTTTTTTCAAAAATATAATAACTTGATTCTCTGTCTAAAAAGGTATTTTTTTCCTCGAAAATTTTTTTGTTGAGTGCATAGATTTTTAAATATAGCAGATTTATAAAAAAATTGTGATTTTTCACAAAAATAGCTACAACTTTGTAAAAAATTAGTTTGAAAACTCTCTGGGTCTCATTTTAAAGCTTTTGCAATTACCTTTCAAATGGCGTTGAGATTCTAATGATACATTAATTTCTGGCTGCCATGCAAGCAGTTAAATTCGCACTTTAAATTTTTTTAAATTTTGCAATTTCAGGCATGCGCAGAAGAGACAATATATATGGGCAAAAAAATTTGTTCAGCGGTCATTGAAAGGGTATTACAAGAGCTTCAAAATTAGAAGCAGAGAAGTCTTTTACGTCGTATAGTTTCTGAAATATAAATCATTTAAAATTTTGATATTTTTTTTAGTATGTGAGCTTAAACTTTTAAGCGGTAGTGTAGATCTCTCACGAGGTCATTCATTTGCTGCTTTGAAATTTGTTTTGGAGCTTTATCTTTCACATTATGAGGAGTATAATCTTCGTCATCATCAGATAATGCATCATCCCTCCCTTAAAATTCCTCTTCATCAGTGACTACACTGTCTTGCACTTCTTGATTGCCCCTTACGATCGGGGTGCTTGTTTAACGTGAGTCCCTTTGCCTCTCACGTTTCATGGTACTTGGTTTGTTTGGAGATGTACATTCCACGGCCCCACAGGGAAATTTGTTGATTCTACATGAAAGAGCATCAAAGCAGGTGCAGGCTTGTTGATCTGCCATACTTGCTCTTGCAGTGACGGTATTAAAAATCCTGTTACCTCGAAATATTCTGTAGATGGTGGTACTGCCCGAAAAGAGTGTATGTATGGCATGATCCATTGTACGATATCCTGAGGTATCGAAGCCAGCGGAGGCGCGCTGCTCTGCAGGGAGGCATTAGGGAATTGAGAATGAAGCCGTAGTGTGTCCGATGACGAGTTGACCAATTCCTCGTCAAAGCCGGAAGCCTTCATACTTACAAGGAAAGTACACTTGGTGTCCGCCTCCGATTTTCATGAAACTTCGCATGTGAGTAGAGTGTCAAAAAAT
>JAYJLV010098617.1:0-12292 GCA_036873485.1 Torymus texanus | reverse complement strand
GAGAGCGAGAGAGAAAGAGAGAGAGAGCGAGAGAGAAAGAGAGAGAGATCGAGAGAGAAAGAGAGAGAGCGAGAGAGAGCGAGAGCGAGAGAGAGAGAGCGAGAGAGAGCGAGAGAGAGATAGCGAGAGAGAGAGGGAGCGAGAGAGAGAGAGCGAGAGAGAGCGAGAGAGAGATAGCGAGAGAGAGGGAGCGAGAGAGAGAGCGAGAGAAAGAGAGAGAGCGAGAGAGAGAAAGAGAGAGCGAGAGAAAGAGAGAGAGAGCGAGAGAGAGAGCGAGAGAACGAGAGAGAGAGAGAAAGAGAGAGAGCGAGAGAGAGAGCGAGAGAGAAAGAGAGAGCGTGAGAGAGAGAGCGAGAGAGAAAGAGAGAGAGCGAGAGAGCGAGAGAGAGCGAGAGGGAGAGAGCTTGATGCTTGCGGTTTACCAGTGTGATGATTGATCGTATGTGCGCACACGTGTATTTCGGGAGGTAGGCAAAGGGATTGGTTAATCACGTGTTAATGAGTTGCGTAATATGGTTGTTTGAGCGATTCGAATCCGTGCGGGATTACGCGGCATGCTGAATTTGACTTGAAAACAAAAGTTTATCGTCGATAAAATCTGCTCTTCTCATGTGCATTGTATTGTACATACACGTGAAACCACACGTATATAATTCATTAAGGTATTTAAATCATTTGTATCGACTGGAAAAGATACAAAATTCATTCGATCTCAATACGCAAGTTTCTATATACAATACCTTCCGCGCAATAACTCACCATCAGTGCTAGAGAAAATGAAGAAAAAAAGAAGAAAAAGTCCTATGTATTAAACAACGACCGACCAGTAAATACAGAAGTAGCACCGATACAGTTACGATCGCGGCCAACACCGATATATAGGCTTTATCGCGTCCCTTTCGCGTATATACAGCGTACGACGAGAAGAAAAAAAAGACGACCAGCCACCGCCTGATCCCCCCGTCATAAATGTACGCCTCGTAAAGATGCAGTAGTAGGTATAGGTAGTACATACCCATGCGCTACTGCCGGGAGGCGCAAGGGGGGAGGGATATATAAAGGGATGAAGTTTTGCGCGCAGTGATATGGAAAATGCTGTATAGCGATAAAGCGCACGAGCGAGTGTATGTGTGGGTGTATAGGGACGGGGGAACGAGAAACTTTGCGCGAGCAAGCGAATAGGAGGTTTTTTTTTATTGTTCGTAGCGTGATCGTTCCACGAAATCGATAGATATATTATGTCGTTGTGCGTTTTTGTGTGCACGGTCGGTGATAAGGTGGGTGGTTAGTGAGGTGCACTTGGTTCTTTCTTATTGTTTACTTTGTAAGATGAATTTTTAAGCGAATAATCACGGTATAATGCTCATTGTTGTATTTATTTGTTGTAGTGATTCTTTTATAACCGCAATTTTGTTATGAAAAACGATTAGTTGGGCTTTGTTTTGTAACTATACTAGTTTGTTCTTACTGGTCCCACTGGAAAACTCAACGTCAGCTTTTGACATAAATCAATTGGTTTTTCGAAACGAAAAATCTTACATACGCTACAGGTGTATCGAACCACAGGTATAACGCCAAAAGAAGATTTTTAACCAGTCAATTTTTCAGGATGCCTTATTATTTGGTACGTCAACCTGACAAAAATTTTCCGAAAGCTGGTATAGAGCGTGGAGGTACTAGACGACCTCAATTCCGCATTACGAAAACGAAAACACACTTATCCATCTTACGAGCTGCCGAAAAAAAAAGAGAATGCGAAATGAAAACGGAGACGAGCGAACGCGGAGAGAAAGGGAAAGAGAATGTATTAGCAGCTGCCAGGTCAAGAGTTACGCGCGGGCGAGCGGCGAAAGGGTTAATAAAATTTAAATGAAAGAATATGCGCAGGGCAGGAGGGAAAGGGATGAAGAAGTGAAAATAAAACGGGAATGCAAGAAGTGTTTGTTTGTTCGACGGTTGACATACATTTCTTATACGCTGCGCTTTATCTCTTATCTTATTCGTGTCTCCCTTTCTCTTCCTCCACATCTCTCCACTCTATTCTCTGTCTCTCTTCTATTAGGAAATACAGTTTTCCGGACGCAAACAGAGGAACTTTCTAACTTTTAGAATCCCAAAGTAATTACTAAATGATATAGTAAAATCAATTACGAATTCTTAGTCAATTCGAAGCTGATAAATAACCTATATATCATCTTGTACCCTCTTAAAAACTTCCGTAAATAACCTAATGCGCGCGGCGGATAAATCAACCCTCGCAGGAAAAATCCTCGGCATGCTGGCATCAAAAAATTAGATCGCTTAAAAACGCCTTCCACCCCCGCACACCGTGCGAAATAACATCGGCGTATCTCGCTGGTTTTTACGACTTCGTAAAGACCGTAGGAGGACGACCCGCCATCAAAATTTCACGCTGCGTCCGCATCAATACTTGATGGAACGATGGGGGCGGAGTGCGGAGGGCAGGTCGCAGGAGAGAGAGAGAGAGAGAGGAGAGCGCGAAAATTCATCGGATCCGGAAGGTCGCGAGAGAGAGAGAGAGAGAAAGAGAGAGAGGATCTCTCGCCATACGATACTATACGGCGGTGACGCGCGACGATGACGTCACGTCCGTTCCCGCGATGGTGGCAGCGGCTCTCGGGGCTTCAGCTAAAGAGGTTTCCCGTCGGGAGTAGTAGTGAAGTGGGGAATTGATTTTTTAGGCTATCGCATATTTCGAAGTATATATGTGTGTGTACATCGAAAATTACTTTTCCATTTTAGGTATATTGTTAGAGTGCAGCGTCAATATTGAGAGTGTAAATTTTTACAAATAAAAGTTGAAATGCTACAGGTTGAATGTATCGTGTTACTCGCGTACTACTTTGCTCAAGCAAATAAATAACAAAGTCATGTTTCGTTGATTAAATATACGCAATATAATCTATTGTATAACGATTTATTTGCAATGTATTGTGAACCTGAGTTAATTATCCATTTACTTCAAAATTAAATGTAATTGAAAATGTTGCTGTTCCTATACCCACGCCGAGATTGCGAGTAAGAAAAACTCGCAAGTTATTATACAAACAATATCACCTCGTACTTTGGAACTATATACTGGAAAGTAAACTTTCCGAAGCATCATCCTCTCGAAGCTCCTAAATCTTGCAAATTTGGATAAACAAGCCTGACTAACATTTTCCATACACTCGCGTAGTATATAACCACCCACGAGACCACGAAATTTCTTGTGTATGTATATATATACCCTCGCGTTAATTATTCAACCAGCCTCTTGTAAGCAGGCCGATGCGCAAAAATTCGAGCTACTACTACTACTACTACAACTACTACTCTCGTTGTCGTCGTCGTCGTTGGGCACGCGTTATTGATTCGCCGTAGAGGTAGGAGGGGGTTAACTGAGGCGCACTTCCTGCGACACCCAACGGGGGCCTCGTCCCCGGAATAGCCTCTCCGATTACCGACTCGACGCCGTCGCCGCTGCCGAGCTCGCTCACTCGCGCGTCTTTCACCCTCTTATCGGCTCCTCTCGCTCTATCTCCTCGCCACTGCCGTCGTCGTCATTATCGATCTATTATGGCATTCTATTAGCCTCTTCCCCCCCGGAGTCCAGCCGAGTGTTATGTAGTGCGACGAGGAGGAGGAGAAGCAGCAGTATAGCAGCGGCGGTGTGGTGGTTACTAAAAGCTCGGCGGGGATGAAGAGATACGGGGGAAAAGTGGATGTGCGCAGGGGGAAATTAACAGGCGTTGAGGTCGAGGTGTGTAGGGATGGAAGATTTTGCGTGGGAAGATGTGATATCAGTTGTAGGGTTTATGGTCTTCAAGATGTATAAATGTAAGGAAAGTAGTTTTGATAAAGCAGAAAAGATTATGGAAAATTCGAGTGTTCGTGAAGCGTGAATTGTGGTTGTAACTATGAGATGTTAATCAGTTCAGTGATCAAACTACGCTTTGATATTGGGTAAACTATATGAATTCGAAACAATTTGATTGGCGGAATTAAAGGGAATTCTAATTCGAACGATTCCCCTTTAATAAACAGCCAATCCGATTGAAATGGTGTCGGAAAAAATCGAAAAGACAAACAGCGATGATTTTTATGAAAAAAGCTTTTCACCATTAATATCGGTAACAAAAATCACGATGATATAGACACAACCCATACCATATCCATTTATCCAAAAAAAGAATATTCGCATATTCATATACACGACAAATCACTTTATACACTACCACACGAAAAATCTGCCTTTTCCACCTGGAAAAACAAAACCGAAACATACGCGCAGGCAGTAATAGTATACGCATCGAATCGTGCGAAATAATTTTGTCATCGGAAAACTATACGCGAGGCGCGGCGCGACCAAAAAGCCAGAGCATATAACTAACTGGAGCAAAAGCCAGGCTCGCACGCGTTCACGTTCTAACGAGGCGCAGAAAAGCGAGATTTAAATTAACGCCAGCAACCGCCCGCGCGCCCGTCGTCCATTATTCGACCTGGCTCAGTCGCTTTTTCCCCTCTCGACCATTCGGTATACACACATACATATAGAAGCTCCTCGTATTTGGTCTCTATCGGCTAGAATCCTCGCGAATTTATTATGAAGCGACGAATGAAACGCTCTCGCACTCGCGCGCCATACGATGTTCTTTTGTGTTTGCCAGCGATAAATTTTTATTTGCCCTGTACTATACTACTACTGCCGCGTGCGTTTTATGCCGTTGGATATGTGAGCCGTTAAAAAATGTGCTTTTTTGTAGGGCTTGGGATTTTCAGGAAAATGAAAACGTATATACGGATGATTGTGATATTTTTTACTGATTGAAAAGAAAATCTCGCTGTGAATGGAAGTCATCGAATTTAAATCTTATAAATATACTACGGTTGGAGTTGTTTTACATTTTTGATTTAATGATCTGCAATATTTTCAGGGTTCATCGCAAAATAACTAAATTAGAGATGCAAAATAACCATACCAAAACATATCGTAAATCATTAGGAAGTATATGTATTTGACGGCTTTTCGAAATTCAAATCTCTCATTAAACAATGATTAAAACACATCGTCACCTATACGCGTGGACCATCAATTAACATTATCCGCGACCAAGCAACAGAGGATAGCTTGCGTACTACCGGCTTCCGTTCTCTCAGTTTATTAATCAAACGGGAATAGTTTCGGACGGCGGCAGGGACAAAACACCGGGACGTAATTCATGCGCGTTTAATAGACAAGTTGTTGCGAAGGTCGTCCCAGATCCATTCTCGACTCTCTCTCTCTCTCTCTCTCTCTCTCTCTCTCTCTCTCTCTCTCTCTCTCTCTCTCTCTCACTTCGGTGCATATAGAGAGACGCATGCGCGCTCGCGCGAGAGAGAGAAGTTTGCTACAATTAAGCACGGAGGAGGACCGATGAGGCGAGAGAGGCAAATTTATCGATGGAGCGCGTTCGCGCTTAGTTTTATAAAGTTTAAAGGCGATTTGTTACGAAAGGGAGGAAGGGGAGAGGCTAACGAGATGTATTAGGTCGGCACGTTGGAGAGCGTGGGTGGTTTTCACCGAGCGTTCTCTCGTTGCTACGCTTTAATAGGGTTTGAGGGGTGGGCTTGAAGGATAGTATAGTATAAGTAGGAGGTAGTCTAATTGGCGTTTTTTGATGTATGCTTTTTAATGATTTATTCATGGATTAAGAATTATTTTATTCATTAATTGCGAATTCATTTTTTTTATAGTTTGACTGAGGAAGTGTACAAGGTGAACGTTGATGTGAAAAGGTTACATTTATTACTGTGCCTTTAAGTTCTTTTTAAAGAATATCATTACGTAATTAGGACCGAAAGACGTAGTAAAACGCTTTACCTATATAACGATACCCCACTTTTTTTATCTTACTCGTACGATTCAGGTTAATCTAAAACTCTTTTCCATAATATATCTCAACTTTATCAGTTCCGGGTATTACAATTCCACTCGACAATAAATTTAACCCTTAAATTTCACCAAAACCATTTCCCCAAAATTTTTTCTACCTTCTCTATAGCACTTACTCTCCTCTCCCTTTAACAACTCTATAGAAGGCATCCTTCCGGCAGCTCCATCAACCCCAGAGCAATAAACCCTGCTGCGCGTGTGTCACGGGCGCACAATTAGAAATTACTAAAGCATCGGTCGTGAAGGCCAGGACAAAGACACACGCACACTGCACAGGTCTGGTTCCTGCACTCTCTGTGCTCGCAAACTGCACAGAGAACCTCGCCTGGTGAAACTCCACCAAAGTAGTACTAGCAGCAGTAGTAGTCATAGCGACGCAGTAGCAGCACACAGGGCATCGTTATGACATTATAAACTCTCAGTGCAACCGTGGCCCCCGCCGTAAACAAGGCATTCTCTATCTCCCTCTCTCTCTTTCTCGCTTGCTTGCTCGCTATAGCTCGTGCGCGAACTGTTGCTACTGCTGCTGCTGCTGCTACTGCTGTTGGGGTATGTGTGAGACTATGCTTGCGCGGTATAGGCGATAAAACACTTCTTGTTCATGAATTAAGTGCGGGGAATTAGCTCGTTCCGGGAGCGCGAAAGAAGAGACTTAGCAGTTTTTTCTTCTTCGAGACACATGGCGGCGCTTGGGTTTTGTTTATTATGCGATGAAGCAATATTGAAATTACTGTGGATGTGAAATGCTACGGGTATGATGTTTTAGGAGGTATTGGATAATTGATTTAGGATAAATTAGTGTGTTACATTATATACCGACGTTATTTTATTTTGTTTTGATTTATATCAATTTATATAAAGTAGCCTGAGTAAAACTCTTATTGTTTTATATTGCTCATAAGATAAGCTTATAATAAGCTAATTTAATAAATGAAGAAATTTTTGACAAACGATATACTGTTTTATAAGAAGTTATCGAACCATAACAAAATGCGAATAAATCGTAAACAAACGCGACTACATGATCGTCTTCAAACGCATACACACACACACAACATCGCATTGACACTCGACCTTCCGCAAAACAAATACACAACACACAGTTGAAAACTCGCTGCAACTCTTTGATTTTTTTTCCGCACCGACTGCGACGTTAATCACCGCGCGCAAAATTCGCCAACGAAATAATTGTCACGACTCGTGCAACTAAAACGCAAAGTTGCAGTCGTCAGCTTATATATACACACACACACACACACACACACACACACATCCGGGCGTGCAACTTTTCTCTCTCCGCGATAAAGTGAAAAACTTTCCGTGCGGAATCAAATTTTTCACGCGCTCAATTATGTATATGCGGGGCCGACGTGGGGGAAAAAAAAGTTGGCGAATGTATTACGCAATTTGCATTCGACGGTGTAAGAGGAGAGGCGGGCTGGTGACGCATATTTTTTTTTCTTTCTGTTTGCAAGTTGGCAATTTAATTGCGAGATTGCTTTCAAAAATGTTACGTCGTTGTTGTTGGCGATGATGAGAGAATTTGTATATAGAGTCATAAAGTTAACGTGGAAATTCATATTTCGGTAAGAGTGTTAAAAAAAGATTTTTATAATTTTTTACTGTTACACAATTATATATATAGAAAAGTTAACACAATGCTTAAATTCCATCGGAAATATCTTTTTCACGTAAGCTAGATTTACAGTCTACAAAACCATGCACTTTTGATGCTTCTTTAATACATTTTCATCATCCCGAAAACAAAAACACTTCACCGCTCGCAGCATCTCACCCATCCCATCGAATTAACGGTCCACCCTTTAAAAAAAGTCCTCTGCATTCTTGCATTATCCTAGTCACAGTGGCAACTTTCTTCTGCGCGTCCGTACGCGCGAGAACGCGGCTATCATAAATCTCCTGAGCTTTTCGCGCGAGCGCGGCTGCGTCGGAGATATTCTAAGGACGGGGGCGAACTTTTTTCTCGCGACCCTTTTCCAAGATTTAACTTTTCACTTTGCGCCCTCTCACGTGTCCATTGTGCGCCTCGCTGATGTCTTTCTTTCGCGCGTCGTCCTCGTCGTCGTCCTCGTCGTCGTCGTCGTTTCTTTGTTCTTCGTGTCAGCGAGAATTCGTCGTGGCTTTGTAGGTTAGTTAATAGCGCAGAAAAAAGATTCGGTCGGGCGTACGGCTTTGTGTTCGACGTCGGTGGGGCTCGTTAATTCCCTTTGATTATTTTACGGTGATTTTAGGAAAAAAAAATTGGTTGCGTAAGTTGTTAAAAAATTGAATGTTTTCCGAGTTTTACGTTTTATATAGAAAAATATTTGTCAAATCTACATATACATTTGTTTATATTTTACGAAAAATCGAAGGTAAACAGATAAACTGGCCAGGTTCTAGCTCTTAGAATGATATTCACATTTTATTGGCATATGCAAAGTTATATCTGTCCTTAAAACTACGTACAATTACCGTATTTAGATGGGAAAGCGTATGTCATCAGTTTCTGAATAATCCGTGTACAAGACACCACGACTCAACCATATCTCGAACTCACCTGAAATTATAAAAGAACGAATAATGAAAATTATTCTGAAAATGAATTCTCATAAAATACAAACTGTCTATATGTATTGTATTATATATAATACACAGTACACATTGTATGTATACGCAAAATGTAACTCTTTTTGTTTTTTTCCTTTATTACACGTGCAAAATTTGAAACGACAGTGCAATAAATTCGAGATACGTGCGCTAATTAAAACAGTCAGGAATTTCTCGGGGTGAAAACTCGTTTTCTAAATGACAAAGTCAATTTCGTTTCCCTCTCGCGCGCTGCGCGCCCAGAGCTGAGAACGGGAATTTCGCGCGAGATATTTTATGTTAAAGTCTCGTCGACGCAGAGTCCTCGAATCCCTCGGAGCTTTTTATTGCCCCGGTAAAAGGTATGAAAACAAGTTCTTCAAAACGGAGTCCAAAATTAAACGACAGCTTGCTTCTTGTCTCTCTAGTTTTAGGGCACATGACATTTATTATTAAACGCTGCTGCTGCTCGTCACGCTGATTACCCTTTTGTTATTCTGTACATTACTCATACTTTTTTTATCGCTCAAAGTGTATACATGAAACAGCTAAAAATTCACGTTCAAAGAAAGCTTAGTATTATCCGTAGAACAGTATTTATCTCAAAATCATAACTATTCGTTATTAGCAATCAGTCGCAACTTCGGTCACATGCTACCTTGCATATAAAAACCAACGTCGTAACATCTCTCTATCGCCCTCAACTCGACCCGCTAAAAAGACACACACACACACACACACACACACACACACACACACACACACACGTAGGAGATAAAGACAACAAGATAAAAAAAAAAGTGACAGACATACTCGTACACTCTGACGTAAGCCCTTCGCGGTAATTGAATAAGCACGGCGGCTGTAACGTACTTGAGAGGGAGAGAGAGAGCAAGAGGGATCACCGTCATCCGCGCGGCATACAAATTGCCGAATTACACGCGGCAACGGTTATATTGCGTGCGCGTCGTGATTTTCGCGATCCGCGCATTTGACTATATATATATGTATGAATGTGTATGTGAGCGAGAGTAGCATCATGAATGAGTGAAAAATTGTGTGAAAAGAGAAAGAGAGAGAGAAACGATATGAGGGATATGATGTTTGGGTGCGCGCAACGAACCGATTGACGTAGCTAATGTGTCTGGCGTGTTATTCTCGTATCGGATGGGAGTACAATGAGATTACTGTCAAAGTTCAGTATATGGGATGGATTTCTTTTCGGTTATCGTGAAATGGTTATTGATAAGTACTTCGTTATTACTGTTGTCGTCGTCGCCGTACTGATTGTGGGGTTAAAATTGAATGTTTATTGTCGCAGATTGTCATAGAGCTTATATTTATCAATCGTCAGGCGCTCTTACACTTAGAATAGATTGTGAAACCGTATACATTGCAATTGTGTTTTGTCATACATTCGTAAAGTAAAATAGCCTTTTTTCTAATAAATAAATAAAATTTTCAACTTTTTATTCCAGAACTTTACCATCACCATTAATACTCATATTACAACTTCGAGGACGTGCTCGCTATACGCAGTATAACCGAGGAAAAACCTCTTCTGCACGCTCATTCTCACAGCAAACGAGAAAAAATCACCGCGGAACCGCGAGAACTCCGCGCGGTACTTGTGACTTCTCTTTCCATTTTTCTCAGAGCGCTAAGAAGCGCACGGCCAGCGTGTCATTTCTCGCGTAATCGCAACGACGAAGAGCGAGACAATGAGAAATTTCACTGCGCGCCCGCGCGCGAGAGAGGAACTGGGCTGATTGTGATTTATGATCGTCTATCTCGCGAAAGCGCTTTTACAGCCGTAATCATGGACAATGGGCTTCTCTCTCTCTTCTAGAAGGCGACCCGCGGCAAATTCGTACGAATCCCGGCCTTTACGACAAGCCGAACAAGAATGTAAATTCTCAGGCAAGCGCGCGTAAGTATTGGCTTCTGCGCGTGGTACAATGACAGCTGTAAGAGAGCGAGAGCGAGAGAGAGAGAGAGAGAGAGAGAGAAAAAATTGACGTTTGTCGGAAAAGGCGCGTGACAATGGTATGTTGTTCGAGAGCTTTTTTTCATTTATAGCAGCGATGAGGTGTGATGAAAGACATGTTTTATAGCTTTTGTATTTTTGAAAATTTATATATTATCATAGTGTGTTTGACCTCGTATATAATGCAAATTTCTCAATTAAGCATTTTTTTTTCAGAGACCATAGTCATCGAGTGATGTTTTACCACAGCCCTACTGCAACATAACTTTGCAATTTATTCATCAATCCACGCTTTCCAAAACCCCAAGCATCAAGAATCTACTATCCAACAAAACCGATAGCTCAACCATTAAGCTTGGCATAATAAAGTCGCCGACGAAACCAAAGAAAAAAAACACGAATCACCAATATATACAACCTTTCATGAAATTTTTCCCCTCTGAGAAATCAAGAGTCGCCTCTATCCAAGGCGGCCGAAAAGTTTTACAGAAAGGAAAAGATGAAGAACCATCGACGCGCGCATGGGACAGAAAGAAAGTAGCTGATTGCATTGAAAGGGCCATTAAGGCGCATGAAAGGCCAAGAGCAAAAGTGGCAAATATAGCAGCGAGGAGAAAGAATTTTTCCGAAAAGTTCGATAAACCTCATTAAAGGTCCCTGATACACAATACTCGAGGGTCGCGAGAAACGCTGAGAAAGAGCCTCATTTATCACAGCGGCTTTTGTGTACCGCCCGCTGTGCTCGAATTACGTGCATCGAGCGATAGATATTTTCGCGAGCGGGGGGACAAGGTTCATCGTGGGGTGTCGGGTGTTATAGTATCACCAAGGAGGTGAAATTATTTTGATGTGTGGACGATGTTGGGGACACGTGTGTCGTGAGGATGGTTGTTCCTGAATCTGTTGAGTCGTCAGGAAAAATGAAGACTGATTGTCAGTGAATGGTGGTACACTGAGAAAAAAGGTGTTAGTAATGCTTACTATTTGTATAGTAAAATTGAATATTGCTGTTTCCTCTGTATTTTTTAATCAGATAAACTATAATATGTTAATGATAGATATATCGATATAGTTTCAACGGCTGTAAATTATAGTAACTAAGTTTTTGTACGGCAAGCAACATTTTATGAGATATTGAACTTTACGTAATCATTTAAATTACACTATGTGGAAAAACAGTTTTTACCATATTTTTATTTTGGATTTAACAACACTACATAGTTAAGAATTAAAAAGCCTTGTATCAAAATTAACAGTAGTTATGGTAACAATTAACAGAAATAAAAGTATACATTCCCAGATTTTACTGCCATAGTCATATAAAACAATATTTTTTCAAGTAAGTATTGCTATATTATATGATAAACGTAAATACCTTACATAGTTTATATCGACAAGCACAACGTATTAACATTCGCGTCCTTTAGTAGATAGCAAATTCTTAGAAAGCGAACTGTACGATTAGACTAGCTACTGTATAACGCGAGAAAATCGTTTCAGTAAGCTATTGAATACGAAGAATATACCATGGACCTACTGGATATTCTAATTTATAAACTCTTGTAAAATATACAGCATCAGTTTGGAGAACTTTACAAAATTAAAGAGTTGAAATAAATAATTCTAAACTTATGGAGGGTGTAATTTTTCTATTAGAATTCGAAGACTTGCCTATATTTGCTAAAATTGTTTCTATATATAAAGAAAAGCTTTTGTAACACAGTGCATATTCATGATTTTTTAGTGGTTTGTAAGTTATATGAAACAGTTTCCATATGTGA
>JAYJLV010098606.1:0-12292 GCA_036873485.1 Torymus texanus | reverse complement strand
AAAATTAAAATCACCTATTATCATGTTATTTTTGTGCTTATTGTTGAGTTTTAATAGTTCTTTGATATTCATTATCACGTAACGTCCGTGTTACAATGACGCGAAGACGATAAAGTCAGCGCGATAAATGTTCCAGTTTTGGTCTACGCCTACACGTAATAACCACGGGAATAGGAACGCGTGAAAGTAGCTAAACGGACTAAAATAATAAACTTAATAGCAGGTTTTTAATTGAGCGGCAAGCGACAGAGAACTTGTGAACAAAGAAAGAAGTAAAGAAAGCAATTATAGAGGTTAGTTACTTTACTGGTCGACGATTGGTCGAGCGTCTCCGGTATAGCATCAAGGCGGCAGTGGACCCGAGCGCAGCGGGAGATTTTAATGTTGGTAATAGGTAGCTTCTCAAATAAAGTCACACAACAAATGCAATTATTTGAAGTTTATTAATTGCATAAAAGTTAATACATTAAAATATTCTGATTGTAGTCGAGATAGAATATCAACAATTAATCGCGGGTCTACAATCAGAGAAGTTTCATGAAAACTTAGTTTAATTCTGCTAGAAATAATTCTACGTCAGAATTTATAAAATAGAAATTATTCTGAGTTCTATAAATACAGAGGCTTCGCCCTTCGAAAGTCAAAAAATGGAAAGCTTCTGCCGCGAGCTACGGTAAACCGTCCTTTCTATATCCAAAATGACGTCACAAGGGACGTCTACTTTTTAGGGAAAATTGGATCAAAGATTCCATCTAATGTTGCTAGGGCAACGGAAAAGCCAAACAATAAACGGCCTATTAGGTCAACTACGACTACGTTCGTTTCATGGTAACCAGCATGTTACCTTACGCTGACTAAATCCTATGGTTACATGAGTACGGCTGGGAGTTAACGGCGGTCGGTGCCTTACCCATCGTCGGTAACTCTTACAAGAAGAAAAAAATATATTTGGGATGGTTACAATACTAACTTCTTGCGTCATTGCGGGTGAGCAGTCGTGCTCGACGTGACAATCATTTCTGTTTTATGTAAGTCATGTGACCTGTACATTGCTGATACTGCTAATTCTTCATTATTGTCTAATGTTGTTATTGATTTTAAAACTTTTAGTTTATTTATTTATTCGATTTCAGTTGTTTCTGTTACTTCTTCGTTAATATACATTGCAACATCATCAGACTTGTTGATTTTTCTTTCGTTGTAATAAATTTTATAGCCACTTATTTATAAAAATTGAACGTGATCAAGATACCACGTTTCTGTGGAAATTATGATACAAGGTTTTACCTCTAAACTTTTAAGAAATACTAATAATTTTTCATAGTTCGCATTTAGATTTCTAATAATTAGACATAATATTAGGCCTTTTCGTGATATCAAGTAACCGTTTAGAGCATTGATGTTGTCGACTTCGTGTTCATTTTCAAATAAGTCTTGCTTGGGATACAGATCAATTACTTATGGTGTTATGAGTTACTGTTCTCTGTGCTGGTAGTGATCCGATTGGTGCAGTACTCGATATTTTCACTCTTAAGTTTGCTGCTGGCTGTTGTGTGGGTGGACGTTCTACTTTACCAAAGTATCTTTGATCGATAGGTTGCATTTGATAATCTGTCATCTCAATTAATTGTTTTATTTTGTTTTTTAGAACTTCACATGAGTCACTGTCTATCGCACTATGGATTGTGTTGAATTTGGTATTGAATTTTTTGTTGTAGAATTCACTATTTGGAAATTTCATAATTTCACTTTTACACTGTGCAGCTTTATGATTTCCCGCACATATATAGCACATTGCTTGGTTAGTGCATTTTTTCCCACTGTGACCAAATCTTGAATAGCTGTTGCATAGACTTGTATTTATTATATCAAATACTCTGGAGTTTTGATATCCAATGAATCCAATGGTTTTTGTTCTCTCTGATGTGCTTGTAAATTCTTGATGTTACTTCAACTATTGCACTTATTGCTTTGGTTTTATCATTGATGAATGTATGTAGCACTTTACACTTATCTTCGATGTTAGAAAAATTTCTTTGATTTATGTCTACTTCAATATCTTTATCGTTATTAAAAACTTTGTCAATATCCACTATTTTTACTGTTGGCTTTTTATTTGTTCGTTTTCTATTTTAAAACTATTTGTTGATTTTTCACTTAAGGTTTCTCTATTGTATTTACACTGTCTTCGTACATACAGTTTATTAGGATAGTGTCCTTGTTTCTTTTAATCATATTTTTTGTTTGAATTGTTTTGACTTCTGTTAGGTAGTGTATTACTGCATTATTTATATTGGTGTTATATTGTTAATTGTTTTGATTATTAATTTTCGTACTTTCTTGTTTTTTGGTTTCGGTTTTGTTACTGTTTCGGCAAATGATTCATTTACTGTTTGTGAATTTGTCTTTTTCTTCTTCTCGGTTAGTAATTCATTTAACAGCCGATTTTTCTCTTGAGTTTCTTTGTACAATTGTTTTAATAAATCATTTTCTATTTTTGTGATTTTATTTCATTACAATCATCGTATATTGTTTCGTTTACATCGGTTTCTTTATTCTTATTCAGAATTATTTCATTTATTACTTCTTGTTTAATTTGTTCTCTGTTTCCATGTTTTATTTGTGCGATTAACTGCCAAGCTGGCTCGCTTAATGAACCAAATGGCACGTTTGAAGTTAGTGCTAAGTTGGGATATTCTTGACAAATGACGAATGAGCTGCTTAAAAATTTAACTGGGGTCCCAGCATTGTATTTTGCCACGAATTCATTTGTATGATAAAAATTTCCACACACAATGCACAACACTGCACCAACTTTCACAATCGAGTGACACTTGTAATGTTTATTTAGAGAGGCATTGGGAAGCTCCTTACTTCCCGACGCCATGATGGCAACGATATTGTTTTCTTTTTATTATATATATATTTAATTTATTTAAAAATATATTTTTTTTATATCACTATACTTTGAACAGTTGAAGTAATTTTCAATTTGACAGCTAAGATTGAAACGTTATATTCAAAAGGCTGTTAATAATTTTATACGGCAGACGTGTTTATACTTCTAAGCAAAATATAAACACGTCTGCTCAGTACGGAGGTCAGATTAAGTATGACATATAGAGTGAAGAGCAAAGGCCCAAGCACAGAACCCTGCGGCACACCAGTATTGAGACTCACAAAAGAGGAACAATTTCCCTTGTTGTCGATGATCGCATGCTCTCGATCCGCCAGATACGATGCAATCCAGCGGATGACAGTTTTTGACTGACCATATTCAGGTAGTTTTTTGAGAAGTTTGACGTGACTAACCGAATCAAATTCTTTGCTGAAATCGAATAGCAAAGAACAAAGGGACGAATTTTGTATCAATCCCACATCTAATATCGTCAGTGAGCTGGAGCAGACCTTTTTATGTGATGTGACTAGAGCAAAAGCCAGTCTGCAGAGGATCAAGTAAAAGTCTAGACTCAAGATAGGTGGAGATTTGCTGGTATACTAGCCCCTCGAGAGCTTTAGAAAGAAAACATTGTAGCGATATAGGACGAAAGTCGCCTAAGCATGTGGGAGAGTTTACCTTATTCAGAGCAATAACGACTGACCTCTTCCAATGACTCGGATAACGTGCTTCCTACAGTGATAGATTGGAAATTCCACAGATTATTGGTGCGAGAAAAGGAATAGCAAGGTGTACTACATGTTGTGGGATGCCATCGGAGCTTCTGGTTTGTGTGTCGAAGTGATGGACGGCTGTAACAACGTCAGTAATTTGAATTTCTTTGAAAGTCATGTGCTCAGTATATTCAGATAATGCCAGATTATCTAGGAAATTAGTTATTGGTGGATCATTAAAATCATATGATACCGATCTGAAGTAATCGTTAAGCTCGTCAATTGAGAATGGTGATTCCGTTGGCTTTTTGGACCCAGTAATCCCTAGGTGCTCGAACTTGCACCAAATGTCTTTTGGATCAGAAAGAGCAGATAAGCGAGTACGATGGTAGTTAAGACGCGACTCTTCAATGATAAGATGAGTATGCTCACGACCTTGTCTGTAGATAAGTAAATCGAGCGGTATTATTGACCTACGAAATCGTCTGTATAAACGGTTACGCTCTTTGATCATTCTGTGATGTACTGAAGTGACCAAGGATGACGTTTCTTGATGGAGTGACCGTTTTTAAGGGAGCTAATTCACTAATTTCATTGGAGATATGAGCTTGGAGTAACGAAACGGAGTCCTCAAGTGTGCCTGAATTAGCCACGGTCCAATCCAAACCTTTTAGATGGTTAATGAGAGAGTCGGCACATATAGCGTATGTGCCGTACTGTAATCTAGAGTGGCCGTAATTAGATCTTGATAAGCAATAAACGGTGTCTCAGTCTTCCAGAAGTCAACAACATTGTCATGTTGATCCATGAGGCAAAGGTCGAGCCACGTATCTGTGGAGGGTTTCTGGTGTATGGCACCATAAGGAATGCTGCGAAGATCAGTGTCTGGGTCGGTGGAGGAGAGCTGGTTTGCGTTAAAGGATATCCACCTAGGATTATCTTGACGATGTAGCCATGCATAAGTTCAGTGATTTTATCAATAAAATCGGTATCACGAAGCAAGAGTGCATGAGGAGGACGGTAAACTACAGCAATAAAACATGGCGGATGACTCTTTATATCCACTGCGCAGAAAAGATATTCTGGTTTTTCTGGATCACCATTCCAGATTTCGCTTGAAGAGCCAAAAAGTTTGCTAGAAATAGATTTATGAAAGTAGAGCGTAAAACCGCCATCGTGTTTGTTACGGTCACGACGGAATGAAATGTAATCCTCTAGAGATACAAGGGAACCAGACTCAAGTTCAGGATCCAGCTAGGTCTCAGAAACAGCTATTATATGAAAAATATACGAGTCGATAAAAATAGTCTAATCATTTTAATGTGACCTTCGATAGAATTAGAATCTGAGATGAAGAGAAGGGTGAAGTGTTATAGGAGGATTATTGCACGAGTATGGAATTGTATGGTTGGGTATAGTTGGTGAGTTGGATGAATTTATGCTAAAAATGCTCGCAGTTCAGCTTCAGACGATATACATGGCAATCGGTCATCTGTTTTTCTCTTAATATAGATTTTACCGTTTCTGATGTAGGTGAGTAAGTTTTTCTCCTTAGCCTCCTTGCGAGTCAGGATGCACAGTTTGTGTATGTCACTAGACAGCAGCTGATTAATATTTATTAGTCTTGCGCCTGTTCGAGAAGCGCTACACTAAGCTGTGAGGTGTGGAGTTAGCCCATCTTTATTTTTTATTTTAATAACGACAGGGCTAACGTATGTGATGATAGAGAAACGTTGATTGGAGCCGAATTGGTATCATCGTTTTCTGTAGATGAGGGACCTGATACTTGAGGGAAGCCGTTGTTGGATGCCGGCGACGATAATGTAGGCTGTTGTGGTAACGGAGTCCTCCTGCGTAATATACGAGCACTAAGAATATCACGGTCCATGAGTCCAGGATCAAGCAACTTCAGTACAACATACGCAGACATTTTGAGTGAAGATATTTGTGAGATAGAGAGTCCTGTTATGATGAGTTCATTAAAATGATTGTGTTGATGTTGTTCGCTGAATGTTTTGATGCTTTACTCAAATTGCTCTAGCCGATTAATAGTGGAAGCATTCGGCACTGGCGTGATAGAGATTGCAGAGTGCAATGCCGCGTCATGCTCAAACTTTCGATGAAGGTTGACTTGTTCTGCTTTCAGCTGCGTAATTGACTCTTCAGAAGCTATAAGTCTTGCTGATAATTGCGGGAGATCTTCAATTAGCTTTAGCATCTCTTCGTAGGAATTGATTCTACTGTCAACTTGATCCATGCGAGTGTTGAAAGACACCTGAACTTCTTCTAGTCTTGTGTTTAGCGAAGATGATAGAGACTGAATACTGCTTTCAAGCGAGTCTAGTTTACCGAGTTTGCTAAGGATCTGTGGAAGCCGATCTGTTTGAAGAGTCAGAGTGGTTAGGTTCAAAGTAGTCAGTGCGGCGGTGGTAAAACCATTAAGAGCGCTAGTTTGGCCGAGAAAATCCTTTTCAGCCTGATGTTTACCGGAGTTCGCTGTATGTATACAGGTACGGCACGAATTCATAGACTTGTTCCCTTTTCGCACTAGCTTAAATGCTGTACAAGATGGATGATAGGAATTTTTACAGATATCACACGATATCGAGGTAGTTTTGATTAGTTTGTTACAACCGCGGCACACCGGATTCATGACTTGGACAATGAGAGTACAGATAGGCAAAACAAAGATAATTATTACAGTGTCTCGAATGAATAGTGTTAGTTGGTAATAAAATGAGCTGAAAGTGAAATATGTCGTGAAGATACGTGTCGAAAACAGTTAAAACTTAGTAAAATTGGACAGATTAGTAAAGTATTAAAAATATTAGAAATAAGTAGTACGGTGTTGTTACGATCAGACGTCGGTAAAAGAGTGGCCTTTTACACCCGTATATACAGTGCCATAAAGTAAAAACGGTCAGACATATAACAATCTTGATATCAAGTATGAGACTTGCTACGCTGATACAGAACGCACAAAAAAGAAATTCATATTAGACTATATTTATAATAATAATAATAACAGTGCTAATTCTTAATTTCAATTTAATATATACCTTACACACTAAATTCATAAATTATAACTATTAATTAATATCGAGCTACTAAAAAGCACAGTAATACGCTTAAAGACTTTTTAATAAAATTAGTAATTTTGATGTTCTTTAATAAATTACTATTTAATAACATTTATAAACTGTAATAGATTTTAATAACATTTATAGTAAATTACAACCCGCATAAATTCTTATAAATTTTTAATATTAGATTATAAATTACTGTTTAAGAGAATTGATGATTTAATAGATACTGATGTTTATAATTTAGAAGAATTGCTATTAAAAAGAGTAGGATAGACAGTATAAAATATTTAACATCGATGAGTAGCTTGATATAGTCATGCCATCCTGCTCATGCGAAAGTGATACGTCACAGTCACGTGTATCATACGAACTAACTTGCTTACTATTTATGACGCTGGATGTTGCAGACAGAAAGAAGGTATATTCGACGATTCAGAATAGTAGAATGTGATGGTTAGGTGATGGCTATTGTTTTTAATACGGACGTTGCAGCAGAGCCGTTGAGCAGAAGCGGTTTTCGTAAACATCGAATTCTAAAGATGAACTAGACTCCCGAAAAGCACTACACTCCAACAATATCCAGTCAATAGCAATCATGCAGTCTCGAAGAAGAGCAGTTGATAAGCAGCCTCGGTGATGATAGAGTGAAGATCCGAGTCGCGAACCAAGTATGTTTATAGTTGGAGGTTGATAGTTGGAGATTGTGTATGTGACTTCAAATGGAAACTTGCTCCAGGCTCATAAAATTGCATAGGCGTTACATGTAATTTTTAGGCACAAGCTTGAGAGCCACCGGAGCTAGCTTTCTAGTGCAAAAGAACACTCCAAGGACTGAAGAGGCGGTTAAAACAGCGAAAAAAGAAGGAACAGAACAAGATTTGTGTTATTGTACTTACAGTGCCAGAGAGAGAGAAAGAGAGATAACAAGAGATAGAGAGAGTTCGTACACGGCGAGATTATTTTCGAATGTGCACTGTATACTATCTCGCCTCGACGGAGACGGGAAGAATTGAAGAAAACGTCAGTACCCAAAATGAGCAGGCCGACAAGCAATGATATGGCTCTAACAGAGCTGAACTGGTAGAGTGCGAGGATTGGCTGCGTCTCCTAGCGGTAAGACGGCAAACGTTTGATGCCAAGACACCGTCACGACAGATAAGGAAGGTTTTTACTCGAGTCAGGACAATCCTAATCTTCAAACCGACCGGCCATATATACAGCCTGGTCGACCCCCGGTAGACCCAGTCTGGGTGGGGGCAGAATATAGTCCACCACACAAGACTACAAGCTATTGGCCGGGCCCAATCAGGAACTTAAAGTCGTCGAGGTGGAATAACACGATCCGAGATATCGGTCAAGTGGCCCGAAAATGGCCAATAAGATTCTCGGAAGCCAGAATCCAAAGTATTGAAGTGTTCCTAGCTAGGCTAGAAGGCTAGAAGCTGCTCCCGCATCGCTCGTTCCGTAAGGAAGAACCGCCGATCATCAGCCTGCAACCACGGGCTGTTCCTACAGCGCTCGGCTCTATGCTCTTCAAGGACCATCCGTTCCTCTCGTTTCATCTCCACTCGTCCAGGCCAACTGGACCCCTCCGCCGCTATACCAGTGCGTCCGGTCATGGAGTCGAAGACGAAGCCTAAGTCCGCGAAGGCCTCTTCTTCAACCCGGCATGAGCAGCGAGAAGCTTGTTTCGCTACGTCTAGCTTGGCCTGGGCGAGTCGCCACTGGCACACCAGGTCCGATTCTTCGCCCAGTTTGTTGGCCACGCCAACACACGAAATTATTTCCTGCAGGGCCTGAAGCCCTTGCGACGTCAGCGAGTCCTCTGTCTGATTGGCCTTGTCCGCTTTTGCCGCTTTTGTCCGCTTTTGCCAGACCACGTCCTGAGAATAGCTTGATAGAGGAGATGTGTCGGGGCTCTTCACCTGCCCAAGCCGCCTCGGTTATTCCGGCAGCGGCTGGAGCGGTTTCCCAACCTTCGTCTCCGAATCCTCCCTCACCACCGAGGACGTAGCAGTTAGCCGATCTAATTCCTCTTAACCGAGCGTCTCTGCTCGATTTCCCGCTGCCTTAACCAACTGCTCCGCCAGTTGGTCAATTTCAGGACCTACACTGAGGAAAATTTGAGGTCTCTGCCGTACTTAGCATGTACAGCAGACGTACTAAGCTAAACGTACAGCTATAGCTGTAGTCCGATGATGCTGACAAGCACTCTATTCAACTCCTCCAACTCGATGGATACTGTAAACCAAAAGAAGGAAAGGATGAGAGTTACTGGAGTTATCCCTTTTCCATATTTGCGCACGTACGCCTCGATGTCAACTAGACCATTTCTGTCACACTCGCTTGATTCCCCGATCTCCTTGGACGACCCCGAGTTCTACCGACTAGAACCGTGCCCATCTCACTCGGTTCTCCCTTGACCTTCGACTGCGCCGAAGTCGGCGTTTTCCTCGGCCTCCCCCTTTTCCGCGGTTGTACAATGGCCTCGATCGTCAGCCCAGGCGCTACCTGTTTCCCCGCAGGTGGGCTCGCTGTCCTCGTATCGCTCATACAAGGATGGTCTGTCACTGCGCTCGTGAGCACCAAGCAGCGCTTAAGTAGCATCGCTTAATACCCGGCCTCACTGCGGGTAGTCTGCTTGAGACTCGAGCCATCACCGCTGACTGTCTAGTGTCAGCTGTGAGGGCCAGACTAACTGTGTGTCGTCGTCTGCTGGTACACCTGCAACCTTCGTCAGCTGTTTTTTGTCAAAGAAATTTTTGCATGAGTCAGCGATTTGTCTTGCTTGTGCCACGGGCAACTCATCTCGCGCAGCTCGAGCACGAGCTAGGCGCCCCTACTGCCGCGGTTCGCTATCACGCCTGTGGCGTCTTTATCAGCGACCTACCGTACCGGCGGTTACCATGTTACCATGTGCGTATGTCTAGCTACCGTCAAGCGCGGTACTTATAAACGTGTGCTATATATGCTTGTATTTTGTTTGTTTTTAATTCACTTGACATGCGTTTACTATAACACACAAGTAGCTTAATATACTGTGTTTTTCTTTACTCAGTGTACTATAACAATTATTCTCTTATTTTTTTATTTTTATTTTTTCGTTATGTATATCGCACAGCGTTTAATCTTTTAATCAATTAATTGTTAATAATTATCTAGCAGCTCCCTTTTTCAACTCCAAAATTATTATTTAATAATTACTATATATTCCGCTCTATAGTTTTTAACTGAATAGTTTATAATTTTGATATCTTTTTAAGTCTGACTGCTTCCGTTTTAGACTACTGTGTAAACCGGTGTAAAAGGTCCCTGCGTTGCCGAGCTGTCTGGCTGGGTTAACGTTTCGCCTACTAACTTCCAATATCACAAGCAGCAGGCTATTTTTAACGCTATCTAATGCTTTGTTTTGTTTATTCTTGTTTTTGTTCACAACTGTGTGTCTATTAAACTGCAGCGGCCTTTTATACCAATGATTTTTTGTGATTTTTGCGCTTATTAATCGTTGACTCTTGCATCTCATCGTCATAAACTGATACAATCTCGAGCATTTTATTTTTCACGCCTCAGCTCATTTTTCATTTTTTTTTCTTTTTTCATTTATAACTCTTGTGTTGTAGATTCTAACCTATTATCTCTCATTTTTCATCACATTTATCTTATCCTGCGCTCCATACACAAAATAAGATGGACATTATTTGTCGTGGCTGCAACAAAAGCATCAAAACAAAATATACTATATGTGACCATTGCAATAGCCACTTCCATCCGAACTGCACGACTTTCAAGCAGGTTCACAACATAATAATCACTCATACAAAAACCAATTCTTTACCAATCATTGTACACCTTTCATCGCCTGTCCTGATACTTCATCTCATTAATGCAAAAATTAAAATGGGAAAACTGCACTCGTCGCAGCTCAGTGTCCAACTGCTTCAACTAGCCAAAGTAACGACTCCCTTACAGTCCTCACTGATCAACATAAACGAATTGCTTCGTGCAAAATTACATCGATTCCGTTCACTAGCACGAACTCAAGCAAAAAAGAAAGGATTTATTTCTTATGTGCGTAGTGGACGTATCTATATCAAGAAGAAGAAGAAAGATCAAGCAACTGTCATCGCATCTATTGAAGAGCTCAATAATTTTTTAGGCTAGACTTATCTCATCATCGTTATTCCTTCAACCGCGTTCATCTCATCCCTACTCTCTCACCATCTACACGCACATCAAGTTTTTCTGGGTCACGGAACCAAGGCCTAAGAGTGGGTCACTTTAATGCCAATTCTGTAAGAGGGCACATGGGAATGATTAATCATTTCCTGTCGACTCACACCTTTTTTCATATAATAGCTGTTACTGAGACCTGGCTCCATTCTGAAGCTGATTATAGCAATATTGTTTACTTAAATGAATACGTTTTCTTTAGGCGCGATTGTAATAAGAACGGTGGTGGCGTTGCACTCTTTATCCACAACTCTATTTCTGCCACTGTCCTCTGCTCATCAGATGGTGTCTGGACTGGTAAACCAGGTAAGCCAGAATATCTCTTCTGTGAAGTAAAGGTCAAAGATCATCCATCTTTTTTCGTCGCTGTAGTCTATCGCCCTCCACATGCTCCTTTACTCAAAGATACCGATGTTATAGAAAAAATGATTACACATATGCATGACTACAGCACGGAGATTATTCTTGGCGATTTTAATGCAGATCAGCTCTGCTTTTCTAATGATGCGATTTTCGTTCGTAAGTTCATTGCAAAGAATGGGCTTTACAACATTCCGTGTGGTGCCACTCACCACAAACCTACCTCCGACATCTGGCTGGATCTTTGCTTAGTAGATGAATAAGATCTCATATTGGACTTTTGGAAGACTAAGTCACCATTCATCAACGGTCATGACTTAATTACTGCTACACTTGCGCTTCAAACCCCCATCACCATCTTTCACTTTTCGTGATTATAATGCCAAGCGCTGAGTCTCTTACTGATTATCTGAGAGGTTTGGACTGGTCTGTGGCTGAGTCAACAACCCTTGATGAATGTGTCTCTGTCTTGCAAACCAACGTAACTTCTGCTATCAATGCTCTCGCCCAGATCAAAACTATTACTCCTGGAAAAATAGGCATCCATGGTTTACGTCAGAACATCGCGGCTTAATCAAGGAGAGAGATCGTTTGTACAAACTTTTCCGCAGATCTCGTGCTGGATATGATCTGCTTGTCTACCGAGAAGCTCGTGACTTAGCACATTGTTCTATTGAGGAAGCAAGAAACAATTGCTATCATCTTCGACTATCAACGTTGACCGGTCCGAAGGATATCTGGCGGGAGCTTGAGCATTTGTGCATCACAGGATCCAAAAAATCAGCGTCATTGCCGTTCTCCATTGACCAGCTCAATGCACACTTTAGAAGTGTTTCTTATGATCCTACGACTCCTTCTGTTTCTGGTTTTCTCAGTAGACGTAGGATAACATCGAAAAAGTTCACCAAATGGTACTGGACAACTGTTGGATTAAGGTTAGAGAGATAGAAGAGGCTATCGGCATATCAAAAGAACGCATTTGCCATATACTGATAGAAGAATTG
>JAYJLV010098595.1:0-12293 GCA_036873485.1 Torymus texanus | reverse complement strand
AATTGCGGTCGTGCCTATAATGTAAAAACAAAGTTTTTACGTAGACAGCGGGGGGTTGGCGCGCGACAGCGCGCAGGGGGGCGCGGCCCCCCTAGTTTTCGTTTCTCAAAAAGCATCACATGAGGTAAATAATCTACTGCCTCACTTGTATCAAAAAGTACTATTTGAATTCATTCCCATTTTCTGTATTGTTAAATTCTTACTCATTATTTTTCTTTGGTTTTCAAACAAATATTAATTTCACTGGCTTATATGGGGTTTTAAACATTTATTTCAGTTTGCAGATGATCATTTGAAAATATGATTATTGCCAATATATCTGATTATACATGCGTCATTTCACGTACACTGAGACAGGTCAAAATTTTAAAATAGCTCAAATTCTTTTTACTAGTTCCAAATTAGCCCCAGAACACAAATCTAAAGTTTTAGAGCAAAATATACAACTGTTTAAGAGTAAAATTTAAAAAGGATTTTTTAGTTTTTTAGTCTTTATGGTTTGTTTACTTAAAAACTGGAAATTTTTTGTATAACACATTATATGGGAAAAATTGTTTCATAACTTAGACAGTAAAAAGGCACTATTTTCACTGGTATTATAGCTTTAATTGCACATAACTTTTTCAATTGTCTCATTATATTTTCAGCATGGTGCTATTTTGAAGATATTTTATGAAACCATTTAGCTTTTTCTGGGTGAAATCAACTTGGTCACTCTTGAACAGTTGCATATTTTGCTCTAAAATTTTAGATTTGTGTTCTGCGGCTAAGTTGAAACTAGTAAACAAATTTTGAGCAATTTTAAAATTTTGACCTGTCACAGTTAACGTGAAATGACCCATATATATAAAACTTTGTGAAAACGTTTTATTTTGTATAACCAAAAAATGGTGAATTTTTCCAGATTTTTTAAAATTAATGTTTTGGAATTGTGTCGTGTCAAAGTTGACAATTTTAGCATTTTTTGCATTTTTGCCGATTTTGATTAATTTATAACTCATCAAGGAACCATTTTTCAGGATAGACATAAGAATCGTTTTTTTGTTTGTAAAATTTTCTCAGTTTTCCAATAAAAATATTTTCAAAGCTATATGTATATGCTTTCACTTACATATGTGCAAATTAAACATTAGATATCCGCTCCGCACTATATCTACCAAAAAATTCATGGAGATACCTTTTTTATTGTTCAAAAGTAGCCGTATAAATCCCAGAATGATTATCGATCGTTTTTGGATTTAAAAAGATTCATCCAGTTTTTAAGTCTTACAAAAAAGTCTTACACGGATCTGATAAAAATATAGTCAAATTCTACGGAAAATTACAAGAAAAAAAGTGTACTTATGTAAGATTTTTCAGAATTTTACTTTGTATTTAAGCTAAAAATTAATCAAAATTCTGAATTTTAAGATAAAATTCATCCTTAATTTTTTCAATATTAAGAAAACTTCCGAAAAATCTTACACATACTTTTTTTTTGTAATTCCGTAAAATTTAACTATATTTTTTTTCAGACCTGTGTAAGACTATTTTATAAAAACTTAAAAAGTGGATGAATTTTTTTAAATTCAAAAACGATCGATAATCATTCTAGGACGTGTGCCGATACTTTTGTACAATAAAAAGGTATCTGTAAATTTTTTGATAGAGATAGTCCGGATTAGACTTTTAATTTTCTAAATTTTATGTGTCGTTTTCACGTATTTGAAAGCATATACGTACAGATTTGAAAGTATTTTTATTGAAAAGCTGAGCAAATCTTACAAAAAAAACTATGTTTATGTATACTGTGAAAAATGCTTCCCTGAGGAGTTATAAATTAATCATAATCGGCCAAAAAGCAAAAGATGTTAAAATTGTTAACTTTAACATGACACAGTTCAAAAACATTAATTTTAAAAAATCTGAAAAATTCACCAACATCCGATACATAAAATACACATACACACATATACACAAAATATTATTTATAAAATTATCATATTTTGAATTTTTGAATTATATTGATATTACGCTTACAAGTTTAAGCTCATCTAAGAAAAAAGCATTCTCTTTGAGAAACCAAGATCAAAAATCTAAAAAGTTAAACATCTTGGAAACTATACATATAAGATGACCGAAGCTTAACTTATTTTAAAACTGTTTTAATATACTTTAAAAACTCGTTGAATTTTTTTGGTTAATGTCCTTGGTACTTCAATTTGATTTCTTGCAACTCTGCGAAAAATTTTCGTAACCCTATAGAATCAACGCCATTGTAAAGTAGAGCAAAGAGCTTTGGAAGAAGTTTTAAAAATTTTTGTAGATCAATTTTTAACTGAATTATAAGTATTTTCATTAAAAATATGTGTTTTTGATAATATTTTTTATTAAGAATATTATGTATCATACACAAAATTGTTAGAAGACAAATATTTTTTTGTATAAGTAATCTGACCAACAAGCTTTTGGTATTTTTGGAAATTTCTTAGATTACTACAATAAAGATTTTTGAATTAAATAGAAAACGTTTACTAAGGAATATCATCAAAATTTTTTCTATTGAAACGTTCAAAATTTTTTTGTTTGATTATTCATAGAAAGTAAAACATATTTTCGTATGATAAGTAGTATTCATACGAGGCACTTAACGACTGTTTTCTCATCCTATGTTCATTTTCCAGAGCCTAGTTTCATCATATTACTTAGACCCTTGAACGTTTGAGTTTCTCAAAAGTTGAGCCGTCTAATGGTATCTGAGATCCCCCCGCCTCCACACACATACTTTCAGAAAAACAAGCATTGACTTTTTGATTGTTCAATTTTCTTCTAATATTTTCTTTGAGCCTCTATGGATGCCTCCTCATCATCTAAATTGCTATAGTTTACTAAGACTTGTTGAAGAGTTTTCTAGTCGTTTATCTCAGCTTTTTTAGTATTGGGTTTCATCGTAGTGTTTCTTTCGACACTGGTTTTAACCGTACTCTGATAGAAAGGATTCTTTGAGCCAAAGCCCTGTGACGTAACAGTTAAGGAATGAAACTAAAATTATTAAAAAAGGGATGATTACACGTACAAGGGTTAATAAACACGTCAAATTTCATCAAATATTAATACTTATAGTATTTCTATACAAATACTTATAGTATTTCTACAAATACTTATAGTATTTCTACAAAGACTTATAATATTTGCAATACTTCCTACACGTTTTAAATTACTTGATACAATATAATAACTATTTGTCAGATATTTAAATTAAACGTTAAACAAAATATTGACAAACGATAACAATTTCATAAAAAGTTGAAGAAATACTATTAATGCTTGACGAAAATTGACGTGTTTATTAACAATATCATCCTTTTTTTAATAATTTTAGTTTCATTCCTTAACTGTTAAGTCACAGGGTTTTGGCTCAAAGAATCCTTTCTATCAGTGTAGCTAACAGTCGTTCTTGAAAGCACTGACGATTTTGGTCTTCAACACTTGACTTTGTTCTTCGTTATAGATGGTTCAATCCGCCTTCTTATATTTCTATAAAGTCTGAATTCTGGTTGCGGTTGTGTCCGAGACTCTCCAGTCAGTGATCGTTTTCCCCAATATTCTCATTGATAGAGTGATGTTGATAACCTCCTCCCCGTGAATTTCTGGAACGGAGACTACTTCTTTCCCCCGTCATTCGTGTTCGAACGGCCTTACACCAGATGATGAAAGATAACATCGCAGCCCAATAACAGATCTCATCCCTTGGCTTCATAAAATTAATTAACTACAACCTTTGTCGTAAGGTAGAAGTCTGAATTATATAGGAGATACGCTGATGCGACAACTACCTTTCTCGTGATGTATTTCTCGTTGTACCAGATCTTAGCCGTCGACAGGTCGCGGAGGCAGTACTTGTATAGGACTTCCACTATCAAGCCTTTAGTCAAGAGGTAGGCCATTAAGTGGTCCTCTCTTCTACAGCTGATAATCTGTTTACCTCCATTCAGCCTGGCTATCCTTGTTTTATATATGCAAGGTTCTTGGACGAGTGATATTGAAATATATTACAATAGCTTTCAAATGAACATATCCCGAGTCTTGTGGTTGTATAGTAACTGAAATATTTAATTTTTTAGATTTTCGATTTGTTTTAGATGAGTTCAAACTTTTCAGCAGTAGTATATGTCTTAATTAAATTTGAAAATATACAGGTTCCGAAAAGCCAGCCCTCGATAGATATGATTGGAAGACCTTTAGTACATGCTAGTGCATTCAAACAAGCCAGCGGAGAAGCAGTTTATTGTGATGATATTCCTCCTATTAAAGGAGAACTTTACATAGCATTTGTATTTTCTACAAAAGCGCATGCTAGAATAAGAAAAATTGACAATTCTAAATCTATGACTTTAGAAGGTGTGGTGGCTTATTTTGATGCTGAAAATATTCCAGAAAATCGTCGATGCTTTGGAGCTATAGTTGAAGATGAAGAAGTCTTTGCTTCAAAAACAGTAAATTCATATTGTACATAATAATTATTATTTTTTAAACGTATCGGAATAATAAGGTTTCTTTTTAGGTATTATGTCAAGGTCAAACAATAGCAGCTATAGTTGCAACTAACCAGATAACTGCTCAAAAAGCTGCAAGAATGGTAAATGTGGACTATGAGGACCTAGATCCTGTTATTCTAACAATTGAGGTACGTTTAGTTAGAGCTCTGTTAGTGATCATCGTATCTACTAATAAAAAAGACTTAGCAATGTCTGCTTTTGCATTACAAAATATAAGTGTGGCAAGTCTAAGATATACCTCACAAGAAATACAAAGTATTCCGACTTTTATCGAAATTTTAGATAAGGAATTCTACAAAAATTCAGACTTGAAGGGTTCAAAAAATTAAAGAGAAATTGGAAAACACGTTTTTTTTGTTCTCGTTCCATAGATTATACAGTATACGATTCAATTTTCAACTAGCTAAAACATTCTTAATAAACATTTTTTTAATAGAAATAAAACATGAAAAACATATACGAAAACCAGTTACTGATAATTAATGGTAAATGGCTTTAATTATAGATAAAAATTGTTAAAATCAGATTATTCCATATGTAATTCTATGTGAATTTTGGAAATCCTAGATTACAAAAATGAGCAATTTTTCCAATTTACATAATTCTTAAGATTTTCATCAGTTTCTGTTATTGTTTGTAATTTTTAAATTCACATAACTTTGTACAGAATTTCTCAATTTTAACGATTTACTTGAAAAATTATAATCTTCATTGTTATTATAAATACATATTCACAAGATATTACACGTTTAAATTAGAACAGACTATGCCTGCCCACTGGGGCTATACAGATCATTTGGTTTATAGCCACCTAAAGATCAGAATTCTTAACGAGATATAAATATTTAGATAAATGTTCGTAACAATGTATCGTGGAGAGCTACGAAGCCTGATTTTTTATTATAATCATATGATTAAGGAAACCATAAAATAAAACCATCTCCATCGAATAATAATTCATGAACTTCTAGATAAAAATGTTGATTCCTTCAAAAGTTAAGTGAGTTTGAAGTTGAGCTTAAAATATACAAAAATTAATAGTAAAGAGTAAAAAATATTAATCCATACATGTTCACACTAATTTGTGAAAAAAATTGTACTCTCTATTTCAGTATAAGAGGTAGATTATTCCTGTCAGATAGGCAGTACCGTAGTAGAGGAAAAGTTTTCTTTTTTGACTACTGTGGGCGATGATTCTACTAATGAGCACCCGGGTGGCTATGACAGCAAGATCTCTCCGATTGATGGTACCTTGTCATAGGAAATCCTATGCTGATGATGTTAAACTCAATTTCAAACTCACGTAATTCTTGAAGGAATAACTTTTGGAGAAAACAATTTCTAATTTCGAAAAATGATCTAAAAAGCTCTCGATCTCTAGTTTTAGTTTCTTTTTTTTTTAAAGTTCATATTGAGTTTTGGGGAAATTATTCAGGGCTAAACTAGAGCCATTATTTAATCATTTTAAAAAAAAAATTTAATTATGGTCAGCAAAAGAGAAGTTATTTCATCAAGCTTGTACATATTGTTTTATATTTAGAAAGGTCTAAAGAACAAGAAAAAGTTTATCCGATGAATCTGCCATAAATTTTTTTTTTATATTAGTTTTCTGTAGAATCACTTATACAACCTGTTCTGAAAACCCATGAATCTTTATACACCATCGTGTTAAGAGCAAAATTTTCAATCAAAAGTTTCTTTACCATTTTTTGATATGGTAAGTAGTTTCTTCATAATTAATGTGTTCAAATTATTTATTTTGAATAGGAGTTGTATATCTATATTTATAATATAATATCTATAAATATACAAATAAACAATTTTCTCAAATAAATTATGAAGAAACTACTTGCCACATCGAAAAATGATAAAGAAACTTTTTGTTTAGAACAAGTTGAATACATATACACCCACGGAGTCTATTGCCGGCACTACATCAAGTTTTCGTGAGCTCTAAATAGTGCGGTAGTGAGGTTTCTCCTAAACTAAAAATTTGTGTCATTGATGATTTTGGCCCAGGTAAAAGAGTCTGTGAACTTGTCAGCACATTTCAAGAATATGATTGTTGGTTTCTTTTGACATCCACCCCGCATATCGGAGTCTATCGCCGTGCCCCCTCTAGTTATCGACCAAGGGCATATTAACAGCGCTTGAATCGTCACTTTGTGTCAGGTGATGTAATGTTCGCCCGTGAGAAGTGATGTTTTGTCATCTATCGTCAATTATGTTGGCTAGTGATTTAGCGGGGAAGTTTAATCGTTATTCGGTCAACTGATGTTTGCAAGATCGTAGCTCACTTCTTATTGATGTATTCAGATCTGAAGTCTTCTAGCTGAACTGCCTGAGTCTTCATAGGTTGTAGATCTTGAGACTATCATGTAGTAAGACCATCGGAACGTGACAAAATAACCACGCATGGTCTAGCCTCTCAAACCTTCTCTAGTTGGATCGGCCTCGTAATTAAATTTTAAACAAGACGCTGCATACACTCCGGTGTGGTGTTGGTTACAAATTGCGTGTTCATCATGGATCAGAATGACCTCATTTCGGCTGTAGAAGGCTGCGGGTATCTTCTATATCCCTCCAGCTCCGGTTCGTCTACGGCTGGATTACTATAGTGGCTCTGGGCGACGGCATTCTCTTTGATACTAGCTTGACTACGACTCAATTGTTTTCGGAGTTATGCAATTGGTTGGTAGTGGTTGGAAAAACGTTTTTCTGATAAAGAAATACGCATTGAAAGATAGTATCCTTAGAGAAATTCGAAGTGTCGCACGCAATACCTTTTAGTGGGTGAACTCGGTTCTGTAAATACGCGACTGGTTAGAGGTAGGAGGACGGAAAAAAGTCCTTTCCTGTACCGCCATCGGCTTCGATCCAGACTTGAATGTTGACGGGATCGTTGGCGGAATGCCGTCTCCAGAGAGGTCGCGCAGTTGACTGTAATATCATTTAACGATGTCCCTATGCCCCGGAGAGCGACGGTGTTTGTAACTACTATAGTCCGGCGGGAGAATGTTACCTGCATGGCCAGATTCATCTATGCGGTGGGAAAGGAGAAAGTTCTTCTCCATCGTCCAGCAAATGGTCTTTTTTCTGCGATGACGTATTGATCATACGAGGCCTTGTGAGTGCATCAATAGTGTTGTCTTCTACCAATGATAGCGGTGAAATTTTTCCTGTACCCAGGGGTACAGTTTGTCGTCTGTTGTGATTCGAAGCTTGGTTTGAAGTTATGCGTTATCGGCCGCGACTGTGCAGGGAGCCGTATGGCTTAAACTATTAGAGAGTGCAGGTACCCTGACGCGTTGGGTCACGAGGCCATCATAAAGGCTACATGCCAAATGTAAATACGAATGTAGAAGACATTATATAATGGACTCTCGGGTCCAAAAACTCTTTAATGCCTTTAAGCGTGCATGCAAACATGTGTAATGACTCGCGACTTATCCGTTGAATGAAGTTCACTACTTGCAGCAAACAAACCACTGCCGCTGAGTTTGTTGGTAGAAGGACTTGTAAGTGATTCACTTCTTCCATTGAGGCACCAAGACTTGCTTTTAATTCAAACATAGGTTTGCTTTTTCAGTTACTAATCAATAATTTAAATTTTGCTAATAATAGCTTCAGTAATTGCTTGCTAATGTCAGTACTAAAAAGGCAATTAAGGAAAACAAACTTTTGAATGCGAACAACTGGCGACCGGTTGGAATTGGAGACACTTGCTCTCGGGCTGTCGAAGCGCAGGACCAGTACGGCATACACTCACTGGTACATCGGGCCGGGATAAGTCCCAGGCAGGCACATACTTTTGAACGACCTACCTGTCCCCGAATTGGGATTGGTATCAATATGGCAGTGGTAAGCAGGCTTTACTGGATGATATGGTTATCCGGATGCCGCTCTATAAGTGCGGAAGATGGCGAGGTACTAGAACCGCTGCCAGCTACCGATGTGTATGAATTGTAGTTGGGTGTGATGCCTACATGGTTCCCAGCCTAAAAGAGTTTCCGTACCCGACTTAGGGGCCGCTGATTGAAGTTAAACCACCTCTGATATGCAGTCCTTGAGACTTACTATACAATTGGCTAGGGCGGAGACTCCTCCCAAGTGGGCATAATAAGCCGCACAGGTATGTATGGGGTTGGTAAGTGCTTATGAGAACGGACAAACTTCCCTAAGATCAATAAGTGTCTATAACGTGGAACGATACTGCAGAGTCAACTGACAAGAGGGGTTATTAGTCCTTGAGACTGGGGCCATCTAAACTCTATCTTATGCCTGAGCACGGGCGAGCACCTAATACATTTCGGGCTTACTCGTCTCCTAATTTTTCGTAACGATGGAGAGCCCCTAAACAATCCAATTCTCACCGAAAAAATCCAGGTGGAAAAAATTCCCATTCACAGAGAACTCCTCTATCGAAAAAAATTCAGAACAAAGTTCTAGTCAGATGGATGAAAAACCCTGCGTCTTATCCCTAATACACACTAGGTCGGGAGACTTCGCGGAATCTGCTACAATTTTTTATTAAATTATCAGTGATGGAGTTCCGTACAGTTTTTGGAGGATAAATTTCCATAAGCTAAATGTTTTCGTTTGTTGGAACTTTTTCGTCTATTGTATTTACTCATAGAACAATATGAAATATAATAAAGTGGTAAAAAACAAAAACATTTTATTAGAAAACTGTATTTTGTTTGTTGAACTACAAAATAACCGCGCTCGTATATATAACATTGATATTTTCTGGATTTTAGGGGGCTATAGAAAAGAAATCCTTTTATGATGATCCTAGAACTATCATAAAAGGAGATACAGATGAAGCTTTTTCTAAAGCAGATCATATTCTAAACGGAGAAATTAGAATAGGAGGACAGGAGCATTTTTATTTAGAACCGCAATGCGCTATTGCTATACCAAAAGAAGAACACGATCTAGAAGTTTTCTCTGCTACTCAAGATCCTACTACGATGCAAGATCAAATCGCTCATGTTCTCGGTATCCCAGCAAATAGAGTAGCAGTACGAGTAAAAAGATTAGGTGGCGGTTTTGGTGGTAAAGAAACACGATCTCTTCTTCTAGCATTACCAACTGCATTTGCTGCTTATAGGTAATGAACAATTTATTCAGTACTTGTTGGTAGAGATGTATCAATAATATAATTTGTTACGCTTCTTGTTAATTAAAGTTAAAAAAACTCATCTTGGTGCTTGTAGGCCTTGTAACATTTTTAATTCAGTTGGATTCATCCAATCTTTTTGTGTATTTTGTGTGCTGAATACGAATATCGAAGGTGACTCTAAGAAAATTGTTTACTTGATTGTTATTAACAATTTAACAATTTTTATCAACAATTAAACATTTTTATGTTTTCTTGAAAAAAAATGCTGCCAATACATTGCACGCACACGTATACACGCACATAGATGCACGCGCGCACGCGCACATACATACGCATAGACACGAAAAAATTTTTGAAATAAGCTTCATACCAATGGGTCATAATGTAATAAAATAATAAAAAGAATGAGAGAGAGAGAGAAAAAATTTACATATGTGTTTCAAACTCCCCATAAGACAGCTTTTTCTGTTTTGAAAATCGAGATTTATCTTTGACAACTATTTTCAAATGCAATTTTCTCATTAAATGTAATTTTTTTCTCTGAAAACTTTATACGTGTAAAAAAAAACTTCTGCAACGAGTGAAATAGCGTTTTTACTATTAATTTATTTTCGTACCGTCCACATCGTGGCAAATGATAGAATTTTTATTTACAGTCTGCAGAAGCCTGTAAGATGTACTTTAGATCGTAATGAAGATATGATGATAACTGGAACGAGACATCCATTTTTGTTTATATATAAAGTAGCTTTCAGTCAAGATGGACTAATCAAAGGACTTGAAGTACATATTTATGCTAATGTGGGTTGTTCTCTTGATTTATCAGGACCCGTACGTTACGAAATACTATGTTTTACTTAAATTACAATATTTCTTTAAAAAAAATACTGTCAAATAATTCTTACAGGCAGTGACGCGAGCTATGACTCATATAGAAAATGCTTATAAAATACCTGCTCTTAAAATTTATGCTTACATGTGTAAAACAAACATGCCTTCTAATACTGCTTTTCGAGGTTTTGGAGGACCACAGGCTATGTTTGCTGGAGAAACAATAATTCGGCATATTGCCGATTTCCTCGACAAAGATGTTATCCAGGTAAATTAGTTAATTTAATTTCTGAATTCTGAAATATTTATTTAAATTTCATTATGTTTTATAGCTTTCTGCAATGAACTTATACAAAGAAGGTGATATCACTCATTATAATCAGAAACTTAAAGATTGCACTATACTAAGATGCTGGGACGAGTGTCTCGCACTGTCAGATTATGAAAATAGATTGACAAAAGTAAAAAAATATAATCTGTAAGTAAGAATTATTTGTCGTTTATTCAAAACAATTGAAGCTAACGTGGTTATTATTATTAATGATTTTTCAGTGAAAATAGGTATAAGAAAAGGGGCCTTTCAGTCGTTCCTACTAAATTTGGAATCGCTTTTGAAACACTGTTTCTTAACCAAGCTGGCGCACTTATACATATTTATAAAGACGGTTCAGTACTTCTAACACACGGAGGAATAGAGATGGGACAAGGAATTCACACTAAAATGATTCAAGTAAATAAAAACTTCCAAAATTCAAATTCCCTACTGAAAATATCGGGTGATATTTCACCTGGTTTGTTAGCTGATTTCTCACCTGATTTCTGATTAAAGTCTAGAGCATTAATAGAATCTCAGATGAGATTTTGGCATGAGAAATCAGGTGAAAAATCAGCTGAAAAATCAGTAGATAAGCTGTGGCGGTTCTGGAATCATGGCGGTTCTCATTGCAGAACCGCCTTGTTTCCAGAAAAGGTATTATTCCAGAAGCGGTGATTCCAGAATCAGTGACTCTAGAACGATGGGTGGCTGGGGGCGAGCTTACTGCTTATGTGTTCATACCGCCTCTCCCTCTGCCCCAAGTTTGCGCCGATCTAACCCTTCACTGGTCATATTTAAATACCTAGAAGTGTCAATGCGCGCGCACTATCGTGGGCCCATCAAATTTTACATTTCCATTACAAATCGACCAATCACAATCATTAGAGGTGACAATCTCAAGTTCATCTCTTTTTTATATACACGGAGAAAATATTTGTGTAAAAATTATAATAAGTTACTGTAAAAATTACCATCTTGTGTAGAGAACGCAGCCACAGACTGACAATTTATATTTTTTACAATCCAGATGGTACTTTTAATGAGTTTTTAAATTTTACTATCCTGGTTTATAAAATTTACTAGATTTCTATAGTAACAACACAGGCCGCCAATATAGGAATTTTTACAAGACAATCTAGTAATTTTTATATAAATCAAGATTCGCGAAAAAAAATTTCCTTTTCCTGTTTTTTTTTTTAGTATATCGTGAATTAATTTCAAACAAATTAAACTATTAGAATTATTTTAATAATCCAAAATTATTTTAAATAAAGCTGAAAAAAAAAAATTCTCTCGGAGACGGGAATCGAACCCTTGACCTGACGCGTTGTAATCCAAGTGCATACCGACTGCGCCATCGTTGTACAAATAAGCGAGATGATCCGAATCCTCTACATATAGTACATCATACGGCCATTAGCATATAATCATTGTGCATTTCCGAATAATTAATTTGGTTTAAACAATTAGTACAATTATTTAT
>JAYJLV010098574.1:0-12295 GCA_036873485.1 Torymus texanus | reverse complement strand
TACTTAAATAAAGAAATACCTAATGTTTATTGTTAGAAAAATAATTTCTATTTTTATGATAATTATATCTTGAATTGGCTATTTTTTTTAGTAGAGCTAATGAAAATGGATTCGTAAAACGAAAATAATTTTTTTTAGTTTCATCTTATAGAAGTTCTTCTGTTAATTAAGAAATTTTTTTTTCATTACGTAGTAAAATAAAGAATGACACAAATATGTTTACAAAATCATATATCTAGAATTTAATGTTTTCGAAGTAATGAGGTTGTCTATAATAGTTGGGGAAATACTGAATTAGTGAATTAGGAAGAAAAATAGGAAGCAGCAACTCAAAATCACCACATTAGATTTCGGGTAGCTGGTCAATTCGAGTAGCAAAAGTGAATCGATTTGATGATAATTTCAAGCGATTTCAAGAATCACAATGAAATCAAATATATATAAAATTGTTACATTTTTTAATTAAAGATTCAATTGATTCAACATCGTGTTAATATTGCAAATAACATGCATAATATTTTAGATTTTTTAATAATTTTACCATATAAGAAATTATTCCGAGAAAATATGTTTTTATTATTTATATCAACAAACTGTATGAATATTACATGGTGTTATATAATACACAGAATGAAAGTAGAGAATGAGAGCATTTCATTTGCTTTTCTCAAATTTGAGTAATATAAATTTCCAACAAAGTTTTTCTAATATCAAACAAATTAACATGATAAAAGTAAAAAGCAAGCTACTGTCATTTGCTTTTCTTAGAATTAAATAATATTATTTAGCAACAAAGTTATTCAAATACGCAAGATAAAAGTGGAAAAAGCAAGTTTCTATTAGCTTTTCTAGGAGTTAATATAATTTTCTGTAAAAAGGTTACTATCAATTTTCAGAATTTATTAATATATTTATATTATTTAATTCTAAGAAATGTAAAGAGAAGTTCATTTTTTCTACTTTTATTTTACGATTTTATATGCAATCTATCTATGCAAGAGAATCTATCCTAACTAAATGACTGCTTTTATCAGATCCTCTAACATATCCCAAAACTTGAATATCTTCGGTTTCAATGATTCCACATATTAAAATCGATTATAACACAAAATGTAATCGATTTCATCTCAACTTGTTCAAGCAATTTTCATTGGAGGGGCTAATCCCTCAATTATATTTTCTATTAAACATTAAAACACGACTTCGTTAAAATTTACGATATCCAATATGTTCTGATAATTAAACGTAATGGTAAATATTTATGAACCTGATTTTTTGCATTATTATCGTTCACGAATTCGATTGATACGATTATACAATTCAAGGTCTCTTACCCATTTTCTAATAATAATATTACACACATGTATACATTAGCAAGCAACTATAACTAAATCGCGACGAAAATCTCATAATCATCATAAAAATGACGATCTGAAACTTCGATCACTCTAACACGCGTCACTTTCCACACTCGATGCAATTTCCTCTGGGCCGAAATTTCCTCACATACTTATCCTTCCTTCCATCCCGCTATACTCGCCGCATCGCATGAATAACCCAACACACATGCATAATTGACGTGCCTCTACCTCTTCCCTCGAAAACTTTATAAAACGGCGCATTTCTCGAGTCCAGCCGAGAGACGCGAGCTGCGCGAGGCTAGGCACGCGTACCAACTTCGTTGGATGGCAGCAGCGTTGCAGGTATTTACGAGCGTTGCTCGTACATAGCGTCTCGTGGTCGATGCGCACCGCGTGTCGCCAATAACTCAACCTACTATATAGCTATATCAAGCCCGCGAAATAATGGCTCGTTTCGATCATTCCAAGTCATCGTTCTCTTCCCCCCAAAAAAAAAATATCTATATATATATATATATATATCTTCGAAAGGACAGAAGGGAACAGGATTACGAGGAAAACTTGCCTCTTTAGTGTACATGGATGCAGTACGCGTGAATAATTCAGAGGACGTTGTCAATTGTGCGGCTGAGTAAGTTCGTGTTGTATATGCGTGGGAGGTATTTGTGTTGTAGGAGGGGGAGGGGTAAGCACGCGCCCGATCGAACTACGTTCATCACGATTATGGAAGGGAAGATGGGAGCGAGCGAGTGTGCGCACATCGAGGATTATTACGATGTTTCGCTGAAAGCGTGATTGATGGCGTGGATGCATTAAGAAAAGTTGGTATTAATGGAAGTTTTAAGTTGCTAGCTCGCGCCGGGACGGACGATTCATTCGAACAAATGGTGGATCATTCGGTTTGGTTATATCATGCTCGGTATACATCGACGAGTGGTACGACTTAATTCGTATAAATCTTTCCCCGTCTAGATAGCTTTGCGAGGCTTCGATGTAGTATAGGGGTAGGAAATTTTAAGGTTTGTAAAGAAAATTGCTCGATACGCTGAAATAATATTTTGACGAAGTAAATGTAAATCAAGGCGATGCGTATTCCTACCAATGTTCAAATTATTTTCTTTTCATTTAATATTTGAATTCTATTTAAACAAAAATTTAACGAAAAAATTTTAAATTATGCTTTTGGAGGTTAATACGTTTAATATTACGAAAGACGTAAAAATTGTTTTAATCCATTTTTTCAAACGTAATTTCTATCCATTTCGAAATATGTGAGTTATTATATAATCATTGAGTACAAAAATAGTTGTAAAAAGTTTTGTTTATGCATTAATAATACTAATTATCCTGATAATTACCAATTATAATTAATTATTAATCAATTAAAATCATTGTAAACGCTCTTCGCGCCAATTAATGCGTATAAATCAAAATCCAAAATTAGGATTCGTGGATGTTATAGCGCATATTTTAAAAAACATTGTTAAATTAATTACTGTACATTTACAATGAAAAAAAAGAAATGAATACCTTCCTTTGAAAATCTATGTACCAATCTATTGGCATCGGTTTTTACTACTATAAAACCTCATCATAAACATGTAATCATTAACCGACATTCTTACTATCTATTATTCTAACGATATATATTTCAGTCACCAGTAATTTTGAAATTTTATAAAATTTGTACTCATAAACACACATTGCACCAACTTTAACACACTAATAACTCCTCGAAAGAGATAAAGCGAGGCGCAGTAAACGTTCCTCCCACGCTTTCTCCTTCTCTCCAACTCCAAATTGCTCGCCTCCTACCCACTCATCGCAATAACTTTATCCTGCAGCACAGGTATACCATACCGAACAAAGTCTCGTTCGCTCGCTCGCAACCGATTTTCCCCCGTCGGCGTTCAAAGAAGTGTCGACTTATTCCGCGAATGAATCTCACCTTCTAAAAGAAGCAGCTCGCTCTCTTTCTCTCTCCATTCCTATAACCCTACAGCTACTACACCATCGCGAAAATCGTTCCTAATTGCGCGCGGTCCGCTCGTTTACGTATCCTCATTTGCATTGCACCCTCCGGGCAGCTCGTATATAAGGTATTAATACCACCGACGAAGGCGAGCGAAAAGAGCGTCTTAAAAGCCGGAGCTTAATCCGTACTTTCTTCGGTACTCAAAGCGCGTATCTTCTTTGATCGATTCTCGCGCAAGCCATTTTTTTTTTCTTTTTATTTCTGCACGATCCCCGGCCGTTAATTGCGATTAAGGGGAAGCACGCGTCCCCGATTAACGGAGACGGATACCTCGTCTGCGCGTGAGGTACCCAGTTAACGAGCGCGCGAATGCCACTTCTTCGTCGTTGATTAATGCCAAGCCAAGCTGGTGCTGCTGCTGCTGCTACTGCTACTGCTGATGCAGGGGATGAAGGAGGTGGTGGAAAAGGTGGTGTGGCGAAGGGAAGATAAAGGGCTCGTTTAATTATTGTTGGAGATTTTTTTTCGAGCCGTTTTCGAAAGCCGGAAGTTGGTAATGGATTGTTATAGGACAAAGGGGGTTTTCGTGAAATATGGTTTCCGAGAGTTTGGATTGATATTGAAATCTAGACGTTATAAATGTAGGTCGTAAAGAGGTTGTTATTGGTTTGGTGAGATTTGAAAATCTAGGAGCATCATAGAAAATGTATCGAGTCAAAATTTTTTTTAGCAAATGACTGTTCTATAAAATTTACTTTTTAAAAATTAATTAATTTTTTGGAAAATCAGTAGTTTCAACTATCAGTTTTGTAAATGACACTTACAACAAAGCAAGTATTTTTTCAATCAAAACTCTATTAACAAATCAGTGAAAAAAAGTTAAAATTTAAAATCGCAAACTTATTATATAAAATATAAAAAAAATTAGTCAATTAAGAATATATTTATTCTTTATTGCATACACTAAATACAAAGAATAATTTAATGGATTAAAATGGATCAACTCGCTCGAGAAGAATTTGGATAGCATATAAGTGCTGTATAGATACATACACGCAAAAAAAATATATTTAAGGAATCGCAAAACATCTCAATATTATTCCTGTCAGCTTTAAGACAAATTTCATTCTTCATCTTTAGATTAATTTCTATATGAGGATGCATATACATCCTCTACTATACTATATATTCTATACACATTGCATATAGTGCGATATTTTATTTTTAATTCGATTCCAAGTATGACTTACTACCGCATTACAGTCGACCAAAAGAACCCATAAAGTACCAAAAATATATACATCAAACCTACGTAAAAAAATAATCGCTAAACAAGAGCTTGACCCTAATAAAAAAGTCTTCGGAACCAGCCGCCTCACATCTCTCGTACCCCCAATCAACTCGGTAACGAAAGCGATAAAACAAGCGCAGAGGTAGCCTCCCTTACCATTGCCCCCGTCACCCATTAAACCGCACGGGCGTTAACAACGAAATAAGCGTATCCACACGCCTGCCCTATTAACTCTCACGCGCACACATACATACATACAAACCTTCCTGAAATACACACACGTATAGGATCGAGAGCTAAGCGCTCAGCTAGCCTGCCATTAACGAGACCTGCGCCTTGGGTGATTAGTCCCACGGTCGGAGCAAGACGCATACGCTTCTCGAGGATACTTCGAAATCTGCCTATAACGAAGCACTAGAGAATGAGAAGGGACGCTTAATCGCGTTAACCCTACGCGGGGGCGCATTGACTGCGAGCACAGGCATTGACGACGTGCCGTTGCACACCAAGAGCAGAGTAAGAAAGTTTTGCGAGGAAGTTTCGAAGGAAGAGAGTTGGAGGGAAAACGCGAACGCTGGAAGATTTTATTTCCAAGGGCTTTTATTGGATAGTGCGAACGGACGACGCGGCCAAGTTTTCCGTTTTAAAAACTGTTCTATGGGAGTTTTCAAGGGGAGTGAGAGGGTGGGAATCGTGTTTTACGCGTTTCGACGATAAATTTTACTGTAAATAGATAGATTATCCGTATAATTGAGAAGTCGAGGGGCTTTGTGACAGATGCTTTTGAATAGGAGGGGGGGGGGGATTTTAGAAAAGATTTTTTTCGAACCTGCTTTTAAATTGATTAACTTTTTAATCGTATAAGGAAAGTGTTGGAAAAGGTTTCTTCTTCTTTTTATTACGACATGGAAGAGTTGGATTTTAATGATGGTGAGACTTTGTCGTTATTACAGGAAATGGAAATGCAACTAAGTGTTTTTTTTACCTGAATTCTCGTTAGGATAAATACTTTGAAAACATCGTAATATTATCTTTCTTCTTTCTTCAACTTCAATGCAAATATTTGTTCTGGAGCAAGAGAGCAGCCTAAAACTCACATAATACAAGGGAATGAGAAGAGTCAGTTGTTGAGAAAGGCTCGAGGGATTTTCTCTCTCTCTCTCTCACTCCTAAGACCGTCAAATGTTCTTATCGGCCATCGACACTGCCGCAAAGTAGATAAAAGGACTTTTAAACTTTACAATTTTTTCTTTACACGTATGCTTATATATATATACATTTTTTCCACATTGATTTTTCTAAGAGTATATATATCTTTACATTTATAGTTACTTGTATTTTTTAATTATATATAGTCTATAAAAGATTTATATTCATAACCATGGTAATAATTAAATATATAGATATTATTATTGAAAAACATTTTTATCTTCTAATCTTTCTTTTCAATACTTATTATACCCATGGTATTTTGTTTTTTAATTATTCTGAAAATATATAAACTTCTGTTTATCTCTTATCTCGTACAAGAATTGAATTGAAGCCTCTGGGCTTTAAGCGGACGCTTTACTGAGTCAGCTATTCTTTTACATTGGCCAGCTCCCACATCGCATTATCCGGATATCGCATTACTGCTTTTATATCTGCTGGCTCGGCGCATTCGTAATAGCGCACGCGCGTGCGCGCTCGCGTTCTGAAACAAAGAAACTCCTGCCTTAAGGGCATTCATATTACAGTATCCTTAATAACTCCTGAAGAAGTTCAAAGAAAATTTATTCTAAAATCCTCTTAGCAAATCAAATTAAAAGTCGATTTTCTCCTCTTCCTCTCTCTCTCTCTCTCTCTCTCTCTCTCTCTCTCTCTCTCTATCTTTTTCTCGAAAAACAGCAGTAAGTACGCAGAGGTCAAATCCAGATATATGAAAGGACCATTTAAACCTCTAATTACGGCATTTGTGTTCTCGTTAAGAGGCTGCAATCTAATTCTATGATTGCACACTTATTATGCAAAGAACTAATGCTGTAATTTGTTCAGATTTTGTGAACTAGAGCGCGGATGATATTTTCACATTTATCCAGCTTTAATGATAATTAAAAAAGTCGGACTGAACTAACGATAAAGTAGGTATTTTTAAGAGTGCTTAATTCTTTATTGTGTGCTCCTAATTCTGCTTTTTCCCCGAGACTTTAGTCAAGGCTATATTCAGGAACTTTATTTTCCGAGAATGAAGTGAAAACTGTTTAAACTAGATAAACGTTATATTGGACTATTAAACATCTCGCTTTAATGAAAAATGACTTCAAACTTTAGTATACTAAGGCTGTACATAATTAAATTTCTTTCCTCAAAGGCGCCGAACAATTTTCCAATATTTAGTTTATAATATTTTTTACTTTATTACTCAATAAAAAGAAGAAGACATTGTAAACTTACGTTATACAAAACTTTTTAGAAATTCAATTGCTGCTCAGCTGATCTGAACCAATTAAAACTCTCCCTTCACCACATCAAAATAGAATTCTGAAAACAATAACCAACTTACAAAAAAAACTCCTTGTCACTACTCTTCAAATATCTTACATAGAGGAGAAAAGACCGACGCACTCGGACCACGCATTGGATCTCTTCTGTCACCACTGGTAGGACATCGGAACAAATTCGTCGTTGGCCTTCATCGTGCTACCAGTGGTTGTCATTGTCCAGCATGAGATTTATCGTAGAGCGCGATTTGGAAGTGAGCCAAAGGTGAGCGCGTCCGGGTTTTTCGATTACGCGCGCGAGTAATTTCGCGCGCGGTTACGAAAAAACGCGCTCGCGATACGTATCAACACTTGCTCGCTCGCTCGTCGTCGTCGTTTGCTTTTTTTGCAAAGACACACGCGATGTAGCTGTGTAAAAATGAATCGCTTGCGACGTACTTTTTAGGGTTGGTAGTCCTTTTTTAAGTGAAAAAGAGAGAGAGAGAGAGAGAGAGAGAGATTTTGTAGTTGGAGGGAGGTTATGTCTTGGCTGATTTAGGGGATCATAAAAGAAAATGATTTTGTGTGTACAGCGAGTGAGGTCCTGCTGATTTATTTGGCGAAGTTGTATCTCGGGGTATTTTAGAAATTTATACAGAGTAATCTTTTTGAGAATTTATGATTATTGTCGCGAAGAATATCACGTAAATCATGTCGAAAAATTAAATTGTTGAACATGTACTTTTCATTTACACTGTTTTTAAAATGGAAAATGTTGAGAATAAATCAGCAGTATAGTAATTAGCATTTGAATTAAAATCGTTTATAAAACGTTTTACTAGTTTCACGAAAATGTTATATATGTTAATATATTACTTTGGTATATAAACATATTTTACTTCATTAAATATAGAAACGAAGACACATTTAAAAATTTAACTCACTTTTTTTAGCCTAATCGAATCCACAACAACAAAAAATAATCATCCCTGATATCTATCATATCTTTCGTTCTATCTCGAGACAAAACTTGAAAATCCATACACGTGTACGAATCAAGTTATATAAGCAGGCTACAACGCTAAAACATCATCATTCTCACTCTGCGCAACCTCAATCTTCCGCCCCACTTCACGCTCTGAAGCCACTTCTCTCTCCCTTATGCCTCGTTACCATTTCCACGTAAACACATATACACATACAAACGGACATAGAAAAAAAAGCGAATAACACACGAAAAAACACGAATCGCTCGTTCCAGCGATTGCCAATCGATCGATCATTCACCCTGTTTCACTCGCGCCCAATGAAATCCTTCCATTCGAGCGACTCACGCGCCCTTGACTTGCCTCTGGTTATACAACTGAAAGAGAGAAGAAGATGACGCGAGTGTGGAAGGGGGAAAAGAGACAGAGACAAGCCATACGTAGCCTTGTATTCTCCCTTGGCGGACGATAAATTGCCTGGTTTCTATCTCTCCGTCTGACTTCCTCGTTTGCCAAAGGCCTTTTCGAGAGATTCCTCTAACGAGATACGCAAACATGTTTGCCTCGGTCCGATGGATTTATTCCCTGCTGCTTTTTTTTATGCTATATTTTTCGTGCACGCATGCGTGGATTATAAGATGTAGTGAAAGTTGACGGTTGTATGTGGCGCGTGTCATTCGAGGGAGTTGATTACGACTGTTTCGACAGTTTGATAAATTTTATTGGCAAAAAAGAGAAATAATTAAAGTTGGAAAACGTTGCGGTTGTTGTATTTGATTAGGAAAGATATTAAGAGAAGTTTCGCGTTTAGTAAGCTATTGTCCGACTACTCGTTTGGTTTATCTACTTATACAAGTGCCATGGTCACGCCAAAACTGTATTTATGAAGAATTAGTTTAAAAGTAATAATTTAATATAGGACCAGTAATGCATACAAGAATTTAGCCTTTTTTTTCTTTAATTAACTTGGGAAATTCTTTTTCATTAGCTAAACTTCCATAAAAGTTTTTATAACACATTTTTCAAGTATAATTAATTTTACCTTATTAATTTTTACCTCTTCGTAAAATTCGTCTAATTCTAGGAATTCATTATTAAAAACTGCTTATGCTCTTGAATGTTTAATAATGTGTAACTTAATAATCCATTTTAACTGCTTTTTATCTTATATTCTATAAAAAAAAATTATAGTAAATTATGCATTTTTCTGTACAATTACGTTTAATTTCTTAAACTTAATTACACCAAAATCAACTGAACCTTCTTCACACTTCATATTTCTTACAAAAATATACTAAGTATGTTCTTCAATATTAAATTCTATTGCCATTAAATAACAACTTCGGTTTACTCATTTATTAACACATTTATTCACCACCTCAATTCTAAACAATTTTATATCGTACCAAGCGCAAACCACATCGAACTTGATCTCCCAGTTAACAAATTTATATATATACATATACACACCTATCTCCCATCTTCCCTCAACTCACCGATACAATTCGAATCCCAGACACACTTCCTTAACTTCTACCAAAGAACAAATATTCGTTCGCATCCAATCAATACATATTCACACCATCGCTCGCTATATCCTCTGTGCTTGCGGCGTTCTAGGTGGAAGGCTTTCACGCCACCACAACTTCTCAAACCCATCGATAGCCGCTACCACCACCACCACTACCACCACCACAACTACGACCACCGCCACGCGCCAGTTCTCCCGCCGAAATCTCCTCCGCATCGTAACAGCACTTGAGCCCTTACGTGCCACACTGGCTTAATAAAGCCGAAGGAGGCGAGGTACCCTCAACGCACGCACGTACGCACACTTGCGTGTAAGTGTAGTCTATACGCACGCATACGATGAACTATAGGTTGTGAGTATATACTATGGAAGGAGCTGTAGAAGTGTGGAAATCAACTGCACTGAGGGTTGAATAACCTGATGCTTTTTAGGTGGTTTTATTATAGTTTTGTCTGTGATGGCTGGGGATATTTGAAAGGAGAATTAAGAAGAAAAGAGAGATGTGTGTGTGTGTGTGTAATGTGAGGCGAAGCTTGAGTTTCGAGAGGAGAGAAGCATGCGGTAAGTGATGAATGAACGTTAGAGGTTTGAAAGTTTCTTTTTTTTGCGAGATAGTTGCACGCGCCGGTCGTTAATCTTTCTTCAGGAAGATTTTGAGGGAAAACTCGGTCCTCTTTTTTTTAGCTGCTTGGACATTTTTTAACGGATTCTATTTTTAGTAGTCTTTCTTTGTTGTAAGTGAAACCTTTTTTTGGCACTGGTAAAGAGATATATCTGAACTTGCTGTTTTTTTTCACTTTTTTTGTACTGGTAGAAAACGATTTTCTTTCGTTAATGTGAATCTTTTTATAGAAGGACGATTTTCCACAAAAAAAGAATTAAGAGAATTTTTTCCTTTAGTACGTGTAAATTATTATACCATCTGATTATTTAAAATGCTTACATTTGTTCTTAAGTAAAGTATAATATATAAATAATAATTATCCTATCCTAGAATTTAAGTTTTATACATAAAAGCGGATAATTATTTTACCGTAAAAGTATAGAATATGTGTACAGACTATATAAACCTCTTATAATTTAATTCAACGAAAATTCTGCTAACATATTCTTGCGATAATTTTACGAGTTAAGGTAAACGTGAATAGAAAATTAAAGAAGCTGTATAAATTAAAACAATAATTTTCCAGGTATTATACTAATCGGTCTACCTTACCATATAATATACAATATTTAATTAAAATGTTCTCTTTTCCAGATTCTTCAAGCGTATTTCTGCGAAATCTGTATCGCAGCAACCTCGCACGAGTAAATTTCGAAATAAAACACGAATCACTTTCACCATATTGTTTCTCGGTAATCCTAACAAAAAACATCGCAAATCCTATCTACTCCTTCTTAATAATTCCTACCATAGCGTGTGAAAATTTCACCCTTCAGTAACTTCGAAACGCATCCGACCTCCATTAACAAATTAAATTACAACCTGTCGATCGCAAAAAAACTCCACACACGCTATTGTTATTCTTACATACCTTTCTATATATCCATGTACACCAAGGGACCAAACAAACAAACAAACAACGAAAAAAAAGATGATGACGACTTTGGTATACATACAACACTCGTGCGAAACTTTTCACTCCCTCTCTCTTTCTCTCCCACAACGAGCCGCTAATGACACAACAGCTTCTCCTTCTCTACGCAGAAAGAGAGAATGCAACCGCTCGTACGTAATCTTGAGGGGGTTAATTAAGACCACCGTATAGGCTAGCAACTCGCGAGCGTGCACGCGCGTAGTCGTTAAGGTGCGGAGCAGCCCTGATTAAAGTGCCTCTACGCGCGTGTGCGGGGCAATTAGCGAAACCACGCGGGGTATAACTGGACAATCCGCTTGTTTCTCGTTTTGGTATTATATGCGTCGCCGATGGCGCAGTGGCCAGTATACTGCAGTAACTGACTTACTTCCCCTTCTGTATGAAATTTCTCTCTCTCTCTCTCTCTCTCTCCTTGTAGGTGTATATATATGCGTTATATCCTTTGTACAAATGTTATGAGTGTACTTACGCAAATGGATACGCGCGCGCGTGTTCAAACGTTTATGGTTAACATGTTTCTTTGGCTAGGCGGGTGGTATATATACGCAGTGTGCAAGTGGTTTGCTTAGGTGCTTGCTTGCTTGCTTGCTTGCTTGCTTGTTGGTTTGCGCCACCGCGCATAACGAATGTTCTTGAGTATATACTTGCGTTAATTATCTTGGAAACGCGGTAAGTAAGAAATAAGTTACTTTGCGCGTACATACAAGTGGGACTTGAGAATATTATGCACTACTGATTTTACAACATCATATATCTTATGTTGAAGATTACTTGTAACCATCACGTACTTAATTAATTATTACTTTTTGTTACAGATAAATAAACGTATCATCAAATAAATCCTATATACCTTGTCTACACCATCTTCCGCAAAATTTCTCACCGACTAATTTATCCGTGCACAATCTAAATCTCTCGCCACGTGTATATACATACACATATACATATATACACGTATGTACGTACACATGAATTTCCAAGTGTTTCTCTCTCAACCCCGAGCAGGTGGCTTTGTCCGTTCTCCCTCTCTCTCTCTCTCTCTCTCTCTCTCTCTCTCTCTCTCTCTCTCTCTCTCTCTCTCTCTCTCTCTCTCT
>JAYJLV010098563.1:0-12295 GCA_036873485.1 Torymus texanus | reverse complement strand
TTTTGAGTGATTTTGGTAGAATACGCAAAACATATCGACATTCTAGAATTACGTCGGTATATCACATGGCGTTAAATACAATACTTGGTATATTATTTTATTTTTTGTGTACAATAAAATCAATAAGTTGCAGTATACAACAATAAATTTAATTTACATATTTATTTAAATTGTATCCATGGTATGATAGGAATTTTAAATAACTAATTTAACGTATAGTTTATTAGCAGTTTTAAAATACAAAGACTCATGAATAAAATGGATAAGTTATCTAATATTCTTTACTCGAAAAAGAAGGCATTGTTCAGTAAATAAATTGAATTTTTCTTGAAATTTGTATTAAAAACTCTAGCAACAAAAGACGTATTTTATCAATACTATTCTACGTCAAAAATGAGCAGTAACAGAATTTAGTAATTGACTCTATTGAACATTTGGCTAAAACAATTTTACTTTTGCAGATATCTAAACAACCGTCGAGGGAAAAGTGGCAGTCACAGCTACGGCGATCATCGACAGCCTGCGTATATATACCTGCAGCTTATATTCTCCATCGTATTAACATACACACGAAACAGAAGCGCAGGGCCGCGCATGATCCCTGACACCGAGAATCATCGTCCTCGCACGCACGCTGTATATCTGTGCGTCGATCTTCGCAGCGGAGCGTGATTTTCGGCAGATTAGTATGGGAGGCGCGCACCGCGGCCCCGCGGAGGACGTAGACGTCGGGTGTGGGGAGATGGAGGGAGGTAGATAGGCGAAGGCCGAGCGCACGCTCTCTCTCTCTCTCTCTCTCTCTCTCTCTCTCTCTCTCTCTCTCTCTCTCTCTTCCTCCCGCTCGCATGGATAACGAACTGCCGGCGGCGTAGCGGGCAGCAGGTGACAACATTTGGCGAGGTGAGCAACTATAGCCGGTAGACGTGACTTATCAGTCGGGTGCGCCGATCTCGAGTGTCGGTATCGGAGCGCGAAAACTCGAGGCGCCGCCGACGGCGGCTGCTCATTGCCGATGAGCTCGGACACGCGGTCGGGGCTTTTTATCCCTCGAAAATCCTTCCCGATCATGGGAATCTCAAAACCGGCGTTCTTGTGATTGTTGTTTTTGTGATAAAGGCTCCATATTCAAAGGATGATGGCGATGGATTTCGAGTGAGTTACCGTTGTAGTGATTTGTCAAGTGGAAATTATTAATTAATAAGTGATATTCAACTAGAGATGTCCTTAATTATACTCTAGATTATGAAGTTTTCGGTACATTAAATTAAAAGCGACATTATTTTCATGTCACACTGTGTTTATTTATACTTATCTGATAATGGTCAATCGACTATCTATAATATAGCCGCATTTATAATCATTTATCTTATAATGTAACTTTACTCATTCTTACGGTTTTTATATGGCATAGTTTTATTAATTTAGGACGATTACTACAAATTTAAAAATTTAACTTCGCTGACAATCATTATAACATAGTAAACTACAGCAAAAGATGTTACTTTACTTTATATGAATAGGCCTTTTTACAAAAAATTACTATTATCAAACGAACAAAATGTATATATAAATACGTATAGTATATTAGATAAATAAAGTTATGAAACGGTTTCTTTAATTACTGTAAAAGCTGATTTTCTTACATAAGTAATTGTATATTAAATAATTACATTTATAATAAATACATTCATCTTATTTATTTTTACTATTAAAAGTTAATATTAATTAAAAATTTTTAAGAAAAGAGTATTGAACTTAATAAATCTTTCGTTGATATTATAATATTTTAGTTTTTGTGTTTTAGACCCAAAAATTACATGAGTGATTTAAATACATGTACATATTTCATACTTCTAAATATAGGATATTTTTATGACTTATCTTATATTTTGCGATGTACGTTTTTAGAAATCTTTTAAAAGGAAACTGTGACAAAAAAAACCATGTTAATGGGTAAGGAATAAGTTGATGATACTGTCAAATAATTGATTCATTCGATAACAATTTCGTTTATAAATAATACATTATTTTGTAATAAATAAAATAAACTTAATAGTATGCAAAATTCGTTAAAATAATAATAGTTTGCCGTAAAAAATGTAAGAGTACGTAAGTCCTTGCTATACACCTTTCTTAATTAAAAGTTATTGATCGAAGCTGATATCGATGGAACTAAACGTATAAAAAGTATTATAACACTGTTAAAATACAATATTATACATTAAAAATTTTTAGAAATAATTTGTTTGTGTGTGTGTGTGTGTATATATATATCGGACATAAATACGTTCTACTTACACTTTTAAAATTTTTCTATCTAACTATAAAAACGACTATGAAATTATTGAATATTAATTAATTCAGGTATTGTGCATCCATCGATTACATAATTGTTTGTACCGATTCAAGGTAATATTAAAACAAATAAATAATAAGTTTTGTAAAAACGTATTTTAGTGTTATTAAAGAATATGTGTGAAATTATATAGTATCCATAACAAATAATATTTTTAATGATTTTTAATCTTTTATAAAATATATAATGTACGTCGATGTTTTTATACTAATGAAAAATGAAAATTGTTGTTAAAGGAACAGCATAAAGGTCGAGGTCAAGCGGCGACCGAAAAAGCCGTTCAGAATGTCGATCGGGAGCGGCCAGATAATGTCGACGACGACGGCGACGACGACTTTAAGTCCGGGCTCGCGGTTATCGGCGCCAGTTGACGAGGTGACTGCAGCGGCGGTACGTAACTACCGTAGAAGCAGCCTTGCGGCGACGCTTCACGCGAATCTCATTGGACTTGGTGCCCATCCGGACGCGTTCGACGTTGCGCGCCGCCGACTGAGCAACGTCAGCGATGTTGTTTCGCGCAAGATATCTCGCACGATTGGTTGGCGTTCCATGTCCGTCTCCGTCGAGCTGACCGTTTCCCAGGTAAATACGTCCTACTTTTTTTCAAGTTTTCCTTATTTATAATAAGTAAAATGTGAAGCGCATAAGATGATACTCTTAGTGTTCATAGATAGGGGACTCGTCAAATTATGATAAACCGTTTTTACATGACTTATTAGATAAAAAATAAAAATGTTCATAGTTTTCAACACAATAAGAAATACTAATACAGTAGTTATTGTTATTTTCTCTAACATTTTTCAACGAATAATCGCATTACTTTATGCTATAACATGGTTTACCATAGTAAGTAAATCTATTTATCTATAGTTTTTATAATCAAACACAAAACCTTGCCTTGTTCAAATATTGTTTTAATGCTTGAGACTTAATGAGGACCTACTGATATATTGTAGATGTAATAAAAATGACATCTGCGTAACGTGGAAAATACTCAGACGAATATAAGTACATATATGTAAGTAAAAATTTCAAAGCAGAAATTGGATTGTAAACAAATAAAGTCGGACGTTGGAGAAGCATTAACAAGAATAGGCGTATTTTTTCTCTACATTCTGACTTTAAGGAAAATGAAATATCTCAATGCCTAGATTTTAAAAAATTGTAAAACTATACATAGAACTTAATACGAGAGTTACTGCTAGTGTCATTATTAAATAATGTCCTTTGATAAATGTAGGGGAAGAAAGAATTTAAAAAAAAATTTAATTTTTCGAATGAAACTTACAATGGGCAACGGTCTTTGGCTTTGTTTTGAAAGACATGTTTATACATAAGTAGTTGTTTACTTGATACTGCTCAGATTATTAAATGAATGCGATTCTGTAGTATATCATGAAGAGATGAGTATAGAGGACGTGACGTTATTGCAGGGGACCTCGCTGTGTGCCCGTTACATGCGCAACCGGCTGAAGCGCTCCGGCATTTTCCAGCGCAAGCTCGGGCTGAAGCGCATGCGAAGCTCGAAGCTGCTGTCAGGCGGACAGGTGGTGGACGAGGTACAACCAACGCTCACGGCGCTTGGGGCTGAGCTCGAGAAGATGCACCCGCAGCTGTACGAGCACGTCGGCCGGCAAATCGGACGCGGTCCCTTCACCACGGAGCAACGCTGTCACGAGGCCCTGACGGACGTGGCTCGGGAGATGTTGCGCACTGGCGAGTGCAACTGGATGAAAATCGTCGCGATCTACGCCGTAGCCGGGGGCATGGCCGCCGACTGCGTCCGCCAGGGTAAGCCCGAGTTCCTCACCGTTATACAGCGCGCCATGACGGCTGTCCTCGAGGAGGATCTCGCCGCCTGGATACAGGCTAATGGCGGCTGGGTAAGTTTTCATTTTTCGCTAAAAACAAACTTATGCTCTTTCAAATTAGTAACGACCTTTCTCTCACTTTCTTTTAGAGTGCTCTAACGCTACGATTTCGGCCGATGCCCAAGCAAAGCGACTGGCAAGCTGGTGTCTGGACTTTAGTTATTATCATTTCTACCATATTACTCATTGTCATTGTTTGGCTGGTTAAATTATTTTTACTGTGATTGATTTTTTATTTTTCCTTTTACAAATTGTGTATAGTTATTTTAAGTTAATTATATTCAATTTTAACTAAAAAAATGTTACTCTTGTTGATTTTTTTCCATTTTACTGCCCATTACCTGCTTACTAAAACTTTAATCGGATAGAGTGAGGAAACAAAGTGATAGTTGTACAATGCAGTTGTCCTAATAAACTTAGGTACTTTTACAAATTTAGATTGTTTGCTAATATTGTTTTCAAACATTCTCTTAAAATGAAAGTCAAATACATAGTAAATTGTTATGAGAACATAGCGAGTACTTTAGCGTTGTCGTCATAAAAGTAAAGCGTATAACAGGAATATTACTGAAAAGAACCGACACAAACTAACTAAAACTTTATAACATATGACATAATGTTTGTTTTATGGTTCCTTTTTTAGGGACGACCGCTTGTCGGGAGAGCCTTATATTTTCGTCAGGACGAAAATTGTAACACTTTAAAAACTGAAAATTTACAATATAAAAACTATTTTCCACCCACTATGAGATCATTTTAAGCGTTTTTGGAGGTGTATGTATGTGATCAAGTACCTCGATTATCTCAGTGAATTTTCGATGGATCCAAACGGGCTTTGGGGAATATGCTCGTCTAATTATGTTTATGTATGTAAGTTATGACGTTCGAAATATAATGTAAATAAATTATTGTTACTTTTCAATAGTTTCTTACTTTGACCTTGCCTATATTTACACATATAATACATCTTTTCAAATAAACAATCTTCGGAAATTTAATGAGCATCGGGCGTAAGAGATTTATCAGTTGTACTTTTGTTGGAATCTTGTCTATGCAGTTCCTGTTTTGCTTTCTCTTTTTTATGTTCCCTGATTTTTTCCCTTTCTTTATCTTTTTCAACCTCCTTAGTCTTTTCCCTCTCTTTGTCTTTTTCAACCTCCTTCGTTTTTTCTCTCTCCTTATCCTTTTCAGCCTCTTTCGTCTTATCTTTTTCTTTTTCCTTTTCAGTCTCCTTCTCCTTTTCCATAGCCTCCTAAAATAATAACAAATTTTTTTATTCATTCCAATTAAAATTTCACTCGGATAGTCCTAAAAACATTAGATTCTATAGGTGCAGCAAGTACCTTTTTAGCTTGGGCTTTCGCAATATTTGATTGTACAGCTAGAAAACTTTGATTAACTTCCTTCTTGTCAAGGATTTCGAGGTAACGTTTACGCGAGCGGAGGACCTCATTCATAAGCTTCTTGTGCTTAATTGCAAGCTCAAGGGCTCGATTCCAATTATACATCTCCATGTTCATCCGGATCGCCTCAGCAATCAAACCATTTTGTAATAAAATACCCTCGGCTGCTAACAAATCACCAGCAAGGAGGGCCATCTCCGCGAGTCGCTCCAGTTCATTTGGTAATTTCTATATAATATAAATAGAAAGTAAGCACATGCGTAATCTTTAATTATAATCTAGTAATTTATTTGTAATATTTATTTACCTTTATGTAACGAATGTAATCCACTTTGTCATATCTATCAATAGCTGCGCAAGCTTCTTCTGCAATATTCAATTGCTTACTGTCGATTGCCATTACAGCCATACAAGTCCATAAAGTTTCATTCTAAATAAATTTGTATACTTTATAATTTTTATTTATAATATTTAAGTATTATTTTTCAACTCGTATTTAAAAATTACTCATTCATTATGAAAATATCCGATTAAAACAACATGATTTTTTATAAATACCTGCACCATTCTACATAAAGAAACAGCATCCTCCCAGCGACCATTTAAAATATGTTGATGCAAACTTGTAAAAAATGTATAAAATGATGAAACTACCAGAGCTCCATCGCCTCTTCGTACAGTCACCATACCATTCTGAACATTAACTATAGTGGGATGCTTGCCAAACTCACTAAAATTACAAAATATTGTTCTAAATTATTTATATTTAATATATTATTTTTGGTATCACACAATTCCTTTTTTTTTAAACATACTATTAAAATGTTTATAAAATGCAATCAATACTCTACCTGCTATCTTTATCAACACGTGTTTTCCGTATAACTTTACGATCGCTGTAGTGAACGCAATTCGGACAAAGCCATACTGATAACGTTGCATCTAACATACCAGCTAATACATTAGCATCAGTTGCCCAAGCAATATTTTGTGCCATAACAGCTGAAACATTATTGAAAATATTTATTTGTTTAATAATAATCTTTACTTTAATAATGAAAAGAATTTATTAAATCCTGTTTGACCAGATTTACAAATCGGATTTTTTAATCGGACCTATCCTTTTAACATAGTCTAAATAGGAATCAAATAGGATTTAATAATTTAATTTTTGTCAGAGTATCGCTACATATTTTGTGTTTCTTATATTGATATGTACCTATTTTGCAAACACGGCCAAAGCCCGTAGCTCTTATAGAAATGAGGAACAGATCTCTGTTAACATCTATCAAAGCAAGCTGACGATCAGTCACTCCACCAACATAATTCAAAGCTAAACTTACGACATCTTGTACGTGAGTATAAGGCTGGCCTTCTGTAACGGGCTTTTTTGGAGATATTTCTAAAACGTGCAAAACTAGATCGAAAATTTTAATAAAATAGTCTTTTGCTTGCGTTACCCCAAGATGTGCGGATAGTTTTTTATAAGAATATAAATTAAAAAAGAATCTTACGTTTGTGATTGCTTTGATCGCGAGTGATAAGAGTATCGCAGCAAATAGAGATACAAGGTGGATATAATGGTTCTGGAGTCATCCCTTTCCATTTAGGAATTCCCAAAGATCTTCCCTGGTAATTGTGCAATGATAAAAGGTTCCATTCAACCAGTAGGAAATGCCTTGAAAAAAAATCAATATATTTCAAATACTATTCGATCTGGTTTTCATTTGCGATTATCAAATCTCGTAGTTTAAACCAACATATGTTAGGGTAAATATGTTTAGGTGTAAATATAATTGTAAAACCATACGGAAATTATTTAAATGAAACTAATTTATCATTAATTTAACCATTAAATTATAAATTTAATCGATTAATTACTGGGAAAGTAACAGGCTTTCAGGTTACAGATTTCGCACAAACTTTATGAGATGTTTTTTAATTTATTTATAATGTTTCCCGGACAGTAAAAAGCTTTTTTTTAAATGTAAATCATTTAGTTTGGACACGTTTACATGAAATTCTTAAAACAATAAATGATCTACTGAAAATCAACTTTTGGCTCTTAGAGTTGGAAATATCAACTCTTTCCAAAGTATAACAACTTAGCTCGCAGTCTTCACTTTGCGCTTCTTTTAATATCTTAATTGAAACGTGTTTAAAAGGTTAGACTGAATCCGTGATTCAGAAGCCTGGTACCTAGTTATCTATAATTTATCAAATGTCATTAATCTATATTAAAGTACCTAATTTTATTCTATAATGTATAAAGATACTTTTCTTTTTGAAGCGTGTATTTTATACAGTGCCGCTCAAAAGTTCGATACCGCTATGAAAAAAACAGGATATCGAAGAAATAATCACATCTTGACAAAGAAATGTGGTAGAAAAATTCTAAAAAAAGCATGTTAAATTATAGGTCAATGCGATTCAAAACCAATATTTAAAGTTTAAAAAAATTTTTTTATCAGATTAAAAAATCAATTTGAATTTAAACAATATTAAATTTAAATTTGGTTTCGCTTTAATAATTTTTGAAGTATGATAAAAAAAAATTCTGAAAAAATATACTTCCAAGTGCTTAAAAAGAGCTTTCATTTACTTTTTTAAGTTTTTTTCTTCGATTATTTTTTATGAATTTATGGAGTTCTGAAGTTGGTGATTTTTCAACTAAGCGAATTTACAACTAATAATTTTGGGTAATATTGGTATAGATAAATTCATTTTTTTACATAATAAAAATCTTCATAATTTTTAAAGGTATTGACGGGCACTTTAAGAAGCTTTTTATAGAATTTTCCCACGACATATCCTTTACAGAATATAGCAGTTTTTACCAAACGTGGATTCAAAGTGTTATTGAACTTTAGAGTGGATCTAAAAGTTCGATCACCAACTTCAGAACTCCATAAATTCATAAAAAATAATTGTAGAAAAAAACTTAAAAAAGTAAATGAAAGCTCCTTTTAAGCACTTGGAAATATATTTTTTCAGAATTTTTTTTTTATCATACTTCAAAAATTATTAAAGCGAAACCAAATTTAAATAATTTGATTAAAATTGTTTATATTCAAATTGATTTTTTAACCTGATAAAAAACTTTTTAAAAACTTTAAACATTGGTTTTGAATGGCCTTGACCTATAGTTTAACATGCTTTTTTTAGAATTTTTCTACCACATTTCTTTGTCAAGATGTGACTATTTCTTCGATATCCTGTTTTTTTCATAGCGTTATCGAACTTTTGAGCGGCACTGTAAGAAATCAAAGTTAATTTAATTTAATAAAAAATTATAGTGAGAAAAAAATATTCATTTTCAGTTTGTTGTATAATCAATTACATTATAATAAAGAAAATTTAGTTGGTGAAACAAGTCATACTTATCAGCGAGGAGAACAGCAGAGACGGAACCATTCTTCAAATCAAATATGGCAGGTGTATTCCAATTCGTGACGGAATATATGTGACACTGACTTGGTGTAATTACAACCAAATGGTCAAATCCAAATTCCAATTGAACAACTCGATCGGCTATGTCCAGAGTTTCGTTAACGTCGCTGCTTACTTCGGTCACTTGAATTGCTTTGCGTTTTATAAGAGTTGCTTGATAGCCATTGTATTCAAGCTTTCTGTAATCACAAGATTAGATTTTGCATTACAGATTAAAAATGCCAGTTTTTATTCTTCTAATGATCATTGAAATTTAGGTACTAATCAGCGTCGAACGTCAGTTTCGAACGTCGTGAAACAAATAAATCTCACCGCTACTCTACCAGCTCCTAAATTTTACTATTTTATTATTTTCTACCTTTAATTAATATTTTAAGCAAGAAAATACCTTACTGGGCGCCCTGTAATTGCGTAAAGTAATCCTATTCAGCTTTCGTATGATTTAATCCATATATTATATTAGATTTTTTCAGATATACGTGTAAATTAAAAGAATCAAGGTTGATTAAAAAAAGATCTTGATTTTTTGAAAAAGTTTTATGGATGAAAGCTTTCGAAATTGGATCACGATATCTTTTACAAGATATTGTAAGGTGCCTAACACAGCGTTTTTTTCTAAATTACTTTTTTAATGTAAAAATAATAACATTAATAAGTTGATATGACAAGTTATTTCTATATCTGGTTTTACATCTTGTTATTAACATTATCATTATCTAAAATAATGATATTTAATAATAATACTATCTATCGGATAAATACATAAGTTGATACAATGTAAAAAATGTTCAATTCAGTAAAACGATATATCTGAAGTTAAATAATTAGAATATTTTTAATACTTATTTTTCCTCATGACATGAATAGAGAAAGTTATTTAGAAACTTTCATGATTTAGAAGAAATTATATGTTATTATCAATTTATAGAATTGACCATCTGTAATTTAGAAGCGAAGTACTAAAACAAATGTATAAAAATAGCTAATCTTCTTATTTTGGCACATAGTTGTAATTGCAAATAATAATTACTCAACGTGATAGCGCAATGATTTACTAACTTTTCAATAGTATGGGCGATGAGGACACGACCACTACTGCAGGCTAAAGCCACCTGCGTTCCATCGCTGGACCATGCGATATCGTAGATACTGCCAGCTTGAACTTTTTCCAACGAATGTGCCCACTAGAATAATGTCAAATTTTAATGAAAAACAAAATTTATATAATATATAAAAACTAGTACGTATAAAATTCGGTTAAAGTGCGCGCGTGCGTGTGTGTCTGTGTATGTGTTTGTGTATATTTGTAAACATATAAGGGGCTAATTTGCAACAGGATATATAATTTATAAAGGTGGAATCCGAATAAACTAAGTTTTTACGTTTAAGGGAGTGCCACAGTCCTACCTTACCAACTTCTCTATTTCGTCCTGTTAAAAAATAAGTACAATGAATTATCCAAAACGAAGAGTGTACTCCTCTAAGTTTTTTAATGCGCATACGATATGCCATAACCACAGGTCAAAATAATTAGTTGTCTTTTAGTAAAGTTTGAACAAATTTTGAGAATGATGTCATTATTTTGTTCAAACTTTACTAAAAACCAACTAATTATTTGACCTCGGGTTTCAGCTATCATAGGATATCGTTTGCGCATTAAAAAACTTAGAAGAGTACACTCTTCGTTTTGGATAATTCATTGTATTTATTTTTTTACAGGACGAAATAGAGGAGTCGGTAAGGTAGGTCTATAGCATCCCGTTAAAGACCCTTGTAAATAAATATAGTGATGTCGCTGTTAGTTATAGGTATAGGTCGGGCCCGAACTGAAAAACTTCCAGTTATACAAGATCAAGAACTCTACCACTTGAGCCATCGAGGAATATTTATTATATAAAAGTTAAGAGAAAAATCCTCGTAATTATCATACGCTCTTTGATATTTTCAGTTTGATTCGCTCTAGTTCTGTTACAAACGAAATTTAAGGAGTTGAAATTATGCAATAATAAACACTTACACCGGTCTTATCACAAAGCTTAAGTGTATTGAACGAGCCGACGGCAAAGTAACTGCCCGAGAAACACCAATTGACACCTGTTATAGGATGGTCGCCTACCACACTAGCATACAGCAGATTTCCCTTGGAATCCCAAACCTAAAATAAAATATATTGTTTTTATGAAAAATCTCGTGGAAAATAAATTAAAAATATAATAAGTTTTGAATTTAACGTAAAATAATACATTCTTAATAGTATGCTCCACATTTTTGCTCGATAATTAAAAACGAACAGAGATTTGAACCGCTAGAATGCTGCTTCATAGCTATTTAAAGTTGTTTTTTGTATTCCTATGTAGATTGCCCGATATTCGAAAATTTAAAACAACAGATTTGCAATATAAAAATTGAATAATACCTTATGCCGGCAATCCTCTCCTCCAGAAATAATGAGACCATGAAATTGGTTCCATGAAACGGTTAAAATGAGGCCTTCATGTGCCTGCCACTAAAATTACAATTATAGGTATATATTTCAAAAGAGTTTTTTTATTACGTAGGATGAAAAAAGATGTTGGAGCCTATGTGTAATTTTTGGGGGAAATATTCACTTTTACAACAAATACAATGCATTAGTTCAATTAATATAAAATAAAACAAAGAGTAAATATAAATAACTCTAAAAGCGTAAAGAGTAGTTTTAAAGGTGCTAATGGGAGTGCGGCTGGTAATAATTAACGGCAAGAGATTCCATGATGATTTTTCCAGTTCATTGATTGTCGAGTAAAATATAGAGTTGAAAGAAAAAACTTTTTTATCAGAGGACGGTAATTTCGAGGCGCGTGATAATAGTGATCTAAACTATTTGATGATTTGAACGTTGGAATCTAGAGAAATCGAACCAATATACCTAATGGTCTATTCGCTTTAAACGAGATTACAAATGAGATAGTTTGTAAATGGAGACCATATTTGCGAACAGTAAGTAAAATGAGGAAATCTACGTGAAAATATTATAAGAGATCTCACATGAGATGTTTTTAAATTATATATCTTATGAGATCTCATATAATATCCCAGTCAAAAATATCCAGCTAGGAAATCCAGCTGGATTCCTATGTGGGAAATCCAGCTGGATCGGAGTGGATTCTGAGTGGATTCCAGTGGATTTACTAGCTGGAAATCTACTCAGATCCAGATGGATTTCCCACATGGGA
>JAYJLV010098552.1:0-12295 GCA_036873485.1 Torymus texanus | reverse complement strand
ACTCTATTAGTACAGGATTGGGTTAAATTTTTAAGAGATTTCCTTCATTTGTTTTCTAGAAAAAAATATTTTAGATAATATAAAGTTTGAGGAAGCTAAGTGCCAATGTATTGGCAGCGGTTTTTTTAGAGATATCATTTTTTATGGACGTTATTTTTTGAGTGTATCTATCTGTAAATAACTACTATACGGTATAGCAAAACTTTTTTCACGTGGATGAAAATATCTGCTTGATTTACTGTTCAATCGATTTTCAAAGCGCACCTGATCTCGCGTTTACAGACACGTAAAATAAACTTTGAAAAGGATAAAATTATATCTTTTGTATATACATGTAAATATGACAGTCTATAAATCCGCGGTGAAAGCTGCGTGAGTTATAGAAAGCGGGAAATATACGATCTTGATATAAATGTAACAAAAAAGCGTTGAAAATGCATTTTTACATGGTTTCCGGAAAACACTTTATAACTGCGCAGAGTATACACTCCTCGTATAATATTCATAATACTTACCGTTATTTTCAAGTTATTTTCATATCAACATTTTTGCACGACTAATGCATATTTTAATTAAATTATTATTACTGGAGAGTTATGAAAATTAATACGGAATAATATCCATTAAAAATAATTTTATGCATTTTTAATATATTTACATATTAATGACGTATTTGCATTATAAAATATTCGCGACTCCAACACCATGGACCAAGATTGTCTCATCAACGCAGTATAATAATAAATAAATGGATTTCCATATTACACTACTTATTAAACAATACGCATCCACAGATACACTAGAGACTAAACTATTCTGCCCTCACTCCATAGATCATACCTCGAAATAACCTGATAGTAATCCGATAAACTCCAAACTTCGCTGTACACCCACGCGTTCGCGCAACCTCACCGAAATTCTCCTCATAACGCCACGGCACCGCAATTAACTTCACGTAGACAACTCAGGGGTAAAAACACGCGCACGGACGAACTCTTGAGCGCAGCGCAACGAAAGTTTCCCAATATCCCGCGTTCTCAAACGCACGGAAATAATAAGCAAACCCGTGCGGGGGCGCGCAGGCTCTACGAACTTTCGTTTGTCCCGAACAAACGGAAAGCAGTTATATATAGATATACATATACAGTCTTGGAGAATCAAAAGTTCACGCGCCTTCGTTGTGGGTGTGTGTATATATGTACGTCTACGTCAAAGCCATGGTTTCACAAAACACGATGTTTAAACGTACAGCAGATGAGATGGGGGTTGATTGCCGAGTGTTTGTTTGGCGATTTTCGGTGGATTTCAGAGATGTGTTATATCGGAATCAAAATAAGTTATACTTTCTAGGCAAGCCTTAACTATGAGAAACGTGCCTTGTCTCGTTGTTCTTTCAGCCAACGCCCAGAAGTTTATCTTCAAAACTACGTAATTTTTTAAGATATCAACGGATTTTAATTAAAAAGAAGAAAAAGAAATGATTACAGCTCTCGCATTCTATTTTCATTCTCTTTCTATAGATTTCGATAAATTTGTACTCGGAAAAATGACATACACTCAAATCATTTATTTCAAGCAAAATAATGTCAGAAGACTATTTTTGAAAAAAAAAATGATATAACCTATAAAACAAAAAAAAACTTGACGCGAATGTGTCTTAAAATTTTTGTTCTAATCTATTGAACTTTCTAAGCGTGGACAAATTATATAATATATTGTTATGTGAGTATAGTATGCATAATGTAACTAGGTGGATCGGGTTGCATCTATAAATGAAGACAACTCGAGAAAAGACGCGGTTCGATAACTCAGAGCACCCACCGCGAAAACAGAATGTCCACTTTTCGTTTCTCCGCCGAAATATATCTTCCCGTTTTTGTATTGTATTATATAAAAAATAAAAATAAGGTTATGAATGTACGACCATATGTAATATAAGAAGCGGCGCTGACCCTCCGGCGTACGTGTCATATTCGTGAGTTATACTTGGCTTCAGGGCGCTACCGCGCCCTTTGATACGTTATATATATTCCATCGATTCCTATAATAGTATGTATGCATCAAAGGAGTAAAGTAGGCAATTGGTATCCGTAAGGGAATTTGAGAACGTTAATCGTGACGTGTCAAAATAACGATAAGATGTAGGTGAGCGCGAAGCCTTTGGGCAAAACTTGCGACATTGGCTCAGTGGTCAAAGCATCGGAACATAGAATCGTGCATCCATCAGTTGGATTTCGAATTGTCATTTAAATAAAAATGGATTCACTTGTGTGAAACTCAATCTTAATTGCACGAGTGACTCGGCCCGAGATCAGAATTATAGTTGTTCGTTTGCCTATACGCAAGCGGAAGTTTTTATTATTTATCAAAATAGCAATGTTATTTTTTTTATTCCTGCCTTAATCCAGTGGATGGCAGAAGAATCCTTGCCGCTTAGGCACCTCTGCCTTTAATCGATCATGGGTTCATAACGTACTTAAGCAGGGTATGGTATTAATTACTGATGATGTATTCTTGAAAATTCAATTAATTCTCCAACACTTTAATCTATGTTATAAGCATTGGACGAACTACTGCTGATGTCACATGCCTACTGGCTGTAACAAAATTTAAATGAATCCCTTTTCGGAATCTGACACTACTGTTTGATAATTAGTTCTTATCCAGTTGTACATGTGTACTTATAAGTACACATGTACGCACGAAAACCAGTTGAACCACATTATCGAACTCTTTCGCGAGAGCTGCGAGTAAAGACAGACACGTTCGTATAGCCTATCGACGCGCCGAGAAGAGAGAAGAGACGCGTGGGCTGTCGACGCTGTATGTTCTATCTCGTCGTCTCTCAGTTCATTTTTTCTTTAAGCCGTCGTCGGTGTATGTATACTCCGTCTCTTTTTTTCTACTCTTTGCATTGTATTCGCGGTCTTGTGGGGTGAACGAATGAATTCCTCAGTGGAAATGAATGCTCAGAGGGGTCGGCTGGAAAATACCAATGATTTCTTTTATTTCATTTCTCTTTCTTATCTCAAAGAGAAAGCTTAGTACGGTGCAATTTGTTTTCTTAATATAAAGACTTAAAAATATAACAAATTACAGTATTCTTCATTTCTTATCACCGACAAAGCTTTTTATGTTAACGTGTCTTTTTTTTTACTTTTAAGATAAAACTTATTTTACAAAACATTGCCTCTTTATGAATAACTAAGTACTAACTATATAACTAGCAGAGTTAGTGTTTTTTTTTAAATTGTAGAGATTTTTATCGGGTATAAAGTAAATAAATAATTGAAATCATGGAGCATGCGTCCACATCTTCTTAAATGTTTTTAAAAAGACATTTAAATTTTTGCCAACAACTAGATAAGAATGAATGTTTAATCAAAGTTTTGTTAATTTATGCCCAAAATTATTTTATATGTATCAAATTTGAATTCGTCCTAGAATAAAATCTATAGATTCTAATTATGAGTAGAGCAAACTCAACGGACACAAATGTCGGGATATTAACGTTTTGTGTAATATAAAAATTACATTAAAAAATAAAATAAATCTTTGTTCAAGAGTAAAAATACATAAGAATAAGCCACAATTTAATTTTACAAGTTAAAGTAACTGAAGATACCGCAGTAAAAGTTCAAATAGCATCAAAGTACACTCATATATCCAAGTAGTAAAGTTCTGGCTTTAGCCAGACGCTGAGCATACGCCCAGATATATTTACGCGCTTTTATGAAGTTTTACGAGGCGAATTTCGAATATCGTAAGATTATATGGCGGTATATTTTCTTGACGTTTATGCAACTGTAGGTAATTGGATAAAGAGCTTTAAAAAGCGTGATATTGAAGTATACATTTTTAATTTAATATTTCGCTTATAATAACAACTTTACCATCTTATCCAACAGCTTAAAAACAACTAAACAACACTAACTTTAGCAGCCCCGTTCAAGCTACCCTACCTTCGAAGCTCGAAGTAGTATAGCAACAGCAGCGATGATGAAAGGCTGCCCTGTTATAACAACGTCAATTTCATGCAAGATTCCAAGATAAGAGAATGTTCATATCTTCCAACTTCACAAACAATGTAATACTTACGCAGTTCGTTAAAAAAACTACCTTATATACCAAATAAGTCAGCACCTCATCATACCCTATACGTTCCTTATCGCGCCTGGTTTTTTCCGAGAATTTCAGTACTGGAGTTGCGCAATTAGAGCGTCGACGCGTAATAGATTTGCCCGATAATGACGGACGCTTATCTGCCCCTGTGCTGCAACAACTACACTCGTGAGAGCGGTCATGTGTTAATTTGAGGGGAGAAGTGCACTTTGAGGCGTGGTACAACATATACGTTACCGTTATGAGAGGTAAAATGGAAAAAGAAACGCGGAAAAAATATCCAATTCTCGTTCCCTTTTTCGACTGTACACGGATGAGAGTAAGTCTTCCATATACGATTTGGAACTGACCAGGAGAGTGCACTACCTTCGGGTCATGGATTTGGCTCAAACTTTGGGATAAGTTTTTGGGTGTAGAAATATAATGAAAGATGCAATATTAGATCCTAACGCTAAAAAAAAATAAAATTCTCGACATTTTTAGGTTTATTTCGAAATAAGTCTTGAAAAAAGCCTCTTTTTAGAACGGTAGCCATTTAACTTCGGAAAGTTTTAAATTTCATTTACATATAGAAAATAAAACTAGAGAAGACGATCTTTTATTTGCTTTTTTAAGAATTACAAAATGTTGATTTCTTCCAAAGTTATAGAAGTTTCAAATTAATGATCGATAGTGCACTAAAATTGAGTGTTTGATTGCCTGAATATTTTAATGCACTATCGATGATTAATTTGAAACTTCTATAACTTTGGAAGAAATCAACATTTTGTAATCCTTAAAAAAGCAAATAAAAGATCATCTTCTCTAGTTTTATTTTCTATATTTAAATGAGATTTAAAACTTTCCTAAGTTAAATGGCTACCGTTCTAAAAAGAGGCTTTTTTCAAGACTTTTTTCGAAATAAACCTAAAAATCTCGAGAACTTTAGATTTTTTGAGCGTTAGGATTTAATATTGCAGCTTTCATTATATTTCTACACTCAAAACCTTATCCCAAAGTTTAAGCCAAATCCAGGACCCGAAGGTAGTGCACTCTCCTGGTGAGTTTCCAAGAAACGACATCGAGTTTCTTCATGTGCAATAAATTGATGTTTTGCATAAATGGTAGGTATGCTATCGCCCGGAATCGATCGTAATCCGTTGCCTAGCGCAATTGTGTTATTATTACTTTAACATTTTTTTAAATATTTAGTATATTATGTGACATTATAGTAATAAGATGGAGACTTCCAATGTGAACAGTGTTTTGAAAAAAAACGCCTATTGCAAATCTAATATTAAAAAATGTTAAAGTTGGAAATTTTGGAAAAAGTCTGAATTCATTTAAAGTGTGAAATATGAAGAAAAAATGAAACATACCCTGTAATATGAAAACAAAATCAATTAAAACATAAACGTCATAAGACAGATATTACAGTTATGAAATACAGCATTGGAAAAGCAAAATTCTTTTTCGTAAAGAGTTGAAGATGGGAATTTGTTTTGAAATTAAAATGGGTTCATGAAAAAAATTCTCCGTTTACATCCGTTTAGTATTAATTAGTGAGCAGCATTGTTGGAAGAATGAATAAAGGACTTTGAATTCCGAGAAGATAGAAAAAAGTTTACCGCATAATTATACAACATTGTTTTTAACGAGTGTTTACTTTTGCTCATACATTCGGACACTAATTTCTTTACCCGCATATATTCCCTGTTACTAGGTATTACTCTTCTCTTCACCTTTAAAACCCTCCAAAGCTTTCCCCTATTTTTCTTTGGTTTTCTCCAATTATCACGCAGTAATCGTCTTATATTTTCCACCACTCATAATCTCATTCCCTTAACACTCTGTTCTTTCCCCGTTATTTATTCTACTCGGTGGTTTTATCGCTGTTCCCATTAACATTACAATTTAAAGTAGATGTTTTTTATCTTTGGTGGTTTTCTACTTTACCTTCTATCTCACGTTTGTTATCGTATGAAACGTAAATGAGTATACTCTAAAATTGCGCACGCGAATGTAACATTTGATGTACATTGTTACAAGGATCGACCAAAGTTGATTTCAGTGTTTTGATAGACAAGAGATCTTTCTATTGGCTATCGAATTTCATTCGACAATATTCCTGAATTGAAGTAGTAAATACTAAACAATAGAAAGCAATAACAACCAATAGAAAACGAAGCATAGAAGTGACTACTACAGTACCCTACTAAATTCGGAACTATAAGAGTACATAGACCCAACCCGCAATTCCGTAGGCCAATTTAATTTCAAAAGCATTCCAGTATTGGCAAAGTTTCGATTGCTCTATATTATTCCTACCTTCGGATCTCACAAGTTTAGCTCTGTGTAGTAGTCCCATTAATAGCAACTGTAGGTTGTATTATCAGTATACTAAAGATTATTATTAATTAACTATCAAACCTTACTTCTTATTTTTAGTTCAATAAGATTACAAAAATTCACATGATAAATAGACCCTAAAACCGAAAAGTGAACGACATTTTTTTAATTAGTCCGATATTCAAAGATTATATGTCTTAATAGGTGTTTATTTCGTTTAATGAAATAATGCTTTAAATTGTATTTAATTCTAGTAATACAATTTATTTACCGAAAGTAAATTGTGTATTAAAAAAAAAGCTTAAAAATAAGCCCTTATTTTTGCACGCAGTTGCTTGATGTTCTCTTTAGAATTGCTCATATATATGTGCATCACATTGAAACCAAAATTCACATTTGACAATTCATCATATCCACTACAATAAAAATGTTAACCAAATGCCACGATTGAACATTTCATAACTACTTTACTTTAATATTTATTCTGAAAGCAACTATTTCTGAAAATTCCATTAACACCTCCCCTCTTGGATTACCGAAAATTAAAGCCAACGCTCGTACGTCACGACTTAATCGTTCTATACCATCGTCGAAAAAGTATACACCCACACACACACATCGATAATATGCTACAACGTCGCGTGGGCGGCTACGGTTTTTGGCCTAACATCATTGGAATCCTATACTCACGGTTCTTCTGTCTATACCAATACGGAACAAACCGTATGTATACAATATTGAAGCCGAAAAAGTACAAATCCACAGGCACGTGGGTGGAGTAAATAAGCCATCGCCGAACTTGCCAAGAGGAAGTCGATTCCGGGCGTGGATACGTATAGCGAGATTGTCGGGTTTGCATTTTTAATCTGAGAAGGGAGAAATGAACGTGGAGATGGAATTTGATCTTTCAAGGTGACCGACGCCATGGTCGTGAATGTATAGGTTTGCATTGATGAAGTTTTATTTTTATTATATTTTGTATAAAAAAAATACGAAGAGGTAACCATATATGATTTTGAAACAAGTTTACAGTACGTGATATCTCAGCTCGTTTATCTTTAATTCATGACAACTGTCAATAAAAATTTTCACATGTCAGCACTGTTATATTGAAGTTCATAAACTCCAGTGACGCTTACCCAAATAGTATCTAAAATAAAACAACTCTCATTAAGACATAACACGCGAACCATGACCACATCATCATTCCTCTATCAGTGGCAATCGTAATACTGAGTTCCGAAATATAGATCCCGGATGTCAGCACGTATATATATATATATATATATATATATATATATATAATTAACTAACCGACCCCTTATTAATTCCTTATTCCTTCTATTTCCATCTCGCCCATTCAACCCGCGATTCCGAAAATAATCCGGAACCGGCAGTCCGATGGTAACCTTCACCCCTCTCTCTCTCTCTCTCTCTCTCTCTCTCTCTCTCTCTCTACATCATCAAAGAAAAGAAAACACACGCACGAGGATCGAGCTCTTACGTCATAACCCCTCGCGTTCATCAATTAAACTCCTTTCTTCCTTCCTTCCTTCCTTCTCCTCCCCTCTCTCTTCCTTCCTCTCTCACTCTGTTTACTACGCGATTTTTCCACTAGCGCTTCTCGAACTCCTCTCGCGCCCTCTTCCTCCCTCTCCTATACTCTCGCTCGTTCAAGAATGGGGTGGCGTCAGCGCGTGGGCGGTTAGGGTGGGGAGGAGGAAACAGCGCCGACGCTGCCACAGCCGTCGACGGAGAGTCGCCACGACGCCGTTGCCATTACGGCCTGGAACGCCCACGAGGAAGGACGTACACGTATCACTAGCAGCAGCTCAAGCAGCAGCAGCAGCAGCAGCAACAGTAGAAGCTTTACGCGAGAGAGGGAGAGAGAGAGAGAGAAAGCTATAGAAGAAGAAGAGAAGGAGGGTGTATAGTGTTCGATAACGTTCTACGTGGCGTATTCGTCGACCCGACGAGACAGCCGACGACAACAGCAGCTAAGGTGCGTGCACAGACGGTTTCTTTGTTATTTTAGATTTTTCTTTTTCTTAGGTTTCTTTTTCTATGGTGGTAGTGATTTTTTTCTGGTGGTTTGTGGAGAAGGGATAGTTATTCGGTGGAAGTTTAAACGATCGTTGGTTTGATTATATATATATATATATAGTTTTTTCCACTTTAATTGATGTTTTCCATTCCATTAAGCGACAACATAATTTGTATTTTTTCAACTTTTCTTAAACAATTTTTACGTTATCCCTTTTAGTTTATAATTGTTTTGCGGTAAACAGTGTATAATTAATGGACGCCCCTTTGTTATTTTCCTCTATTCTCTACCAATGATTTGTAATATTAACGTATGACAAGTGATAATTAATATTGGATATCTCGGTTATTTTATGTACTATGGAATAAGCGAACTTGTCGAGAAATATTTGTCTATCCCATACACACTACCGTTGTTGCAAATACGAGGTTGGATCAGCAGCAACGTGAAATAATAAACTTTCCTTATTAAAATAAGTTACAATATACTTTAATATCCCTACATAATTCTGAAAAATTCTTTAAAAAAAAAACTCCACCTATGTTTACCTCCCACTATTCCCACGTTCTTCCGCAACTTTTCCATAACGCCACTTGCTCGATTCCTTGTACACGCATTTGTTCCACCTCTATTCCAAAAAATCAATAAGTATATTAACATTTTCCCCACGTTTTCCACCTCACGCCTCTATTCATCCACTCACCACCTACATAAAAAGATAAACAGGAAAATCTAACAACCGCTCGACACTTGCGAATACAAAGTCCCTGCGGCCTGCACCTGCGTGGCATGCAGAAGTAACAGCAGCAACAGCCTAGCGCCGCTCCTGCGATGCAACAAGTTGCCGCGGCTGCACTCCTGCCGCCTGTTTGATATGTATATATATATATATGTAACATATAACATCCGTTCGTCGAAAAGGAAGAGAGAGTGAGAGTGAGAGAGAGAGAGAGAGATAGACGAGCTATTGACGTCAGCTGCCCCTTGCGGCATTGACGTCACTACGCCTCTCGCGCGACGTGCATATATATATATATATATATATATATATATCATGAGACGAGGACGATTTTGCCAGTACCACAACATCACACGCGCGTCGTGAATTTCGTCCAACGTATCGGTAGGGGCTGACGTTTCTTAGGAAGTTTATTAGGGGAATTAATTGGTAAGATGATTGCGTGGGGAATTGGCTAGTAATAACCGCAAGGGTCGCGATTGGCGTTGCCCCAAAGTTCCAGATTGGCTTTGATTGGTATAATATTTACCGCTGGTACGGAGTTATACCCACGTATATAATCGAAATTGCCTAGAGGAAACTAAATTGTATTTTTGGCTAGAATATTACTGATCGAAGTGAATTTTTACGATGTATTTAACTTTTTCTATCGTGACAACAGAATATAGCGTCGTATAGTATATATAAACATAGCGACGTTGAACGATACATTCATAATTAAACGTCTATTCTGTTAATCACCACATCTTGTCGATTCGAGCTGTCAGCCAACTCGGCCGCGTTTCACGCTATCGTACTCGAACCTCGAATAATATATCGCCGGTGCCGATGAAGACTAAAACGCCACTAAAACTATCCCCTATCAAAATTCGCCACGAAAAGTGCCACGAAAACTATCCCGCATCGCGGTATTTTGTTTTGAAGGTGAATCTCGATGTGATAGTTTTCGTGGTGTTTTCCTTTGTTGACATTATTTTCGTGGTATTTTTCTGTGTTCATTCTTTTCGTGGCGCTTTTCTTTGTTGACATTCTTTTCGTGCCTAATATTGATGCGGGATAGTTTTCATGGCACTTTCGTAGACGGGATTCTTTTCGTGGCGAAAGCTAATGGAGGATAGTTTTCGTGGCTTTTTCTAGGTGAGATTCTTTTCGTGGCCAATATTGTTTTCGTCCTAACCGGCGATATATGTGAGTGTGTGTGTGTATATATATATATATATATATATATATATAACTGTCAAGCCCACTTCACCTAAACTGGATCAGATATTCCGGACAGTATATATTTATACATGAGACAGCAGGCGCATACTCCATTTATTACGATGAGGTCAGGCGTGAAAATTCTATTAGAGCAATAATCATCATCTCACCGCAAATACATTCTCTCTCATTCAAGTCCACAACCTACGCTTAATTATATACATGTAAACTTTCTACCTGAACGAAAATTATGCCATCGTGTCGGATAAATTCACAGATTTGCGCTTTATCTTTGCTACGCGCTATATATTGCCTCTTGTGCCCATACGCGAGGGTTGATAAGCGATATTGAAGCTCTGGGTTTGATAACTATAGAATCAGTGTGCACGTATAATGTGCGCGATAATCAAGAGAACATCGAATTTTATTAGGCTTTTTTAATGATAAAAGCTGCGAGTGTCGATTTAACAGCGCTGTCACGGTATATAATACTTATTCGTAGTACCATATGGCGACAATATGTTCTCTTAAAAATCGATAATAATTTATATTTCAGCGTTATTCGTGTACTTTTATTCACGTCGTATCGATTCGCTTACCCCTTCCGCCTCACACTCTCGTTGCCATATGTGTTGTCAATGTTTATTTCGTTCACTTCCGGTTAGTACTAAAACGATTATGGGTAGTATGTGCGTAAATTCACGATAAACGCTTAGAACTATTTTTATTCGTTATCAAAATATCGCCATATATTTCAATAAAGATATGTATATAGCAATGTTCGCTATGCTGCTGAAAATAAACACTGAGTGGTATATATTATGAGCATAACGATAATTAGAGAAGTTTCAAGGTTGAGAACCAAGCGAAGTCTGAAGTCCCGTGTTATTGAGAAGTTAGTAGCAGCCGGAGGAATTATTCGTTCCGCGTAAATGGAAGTTTATATGTATCTTGATAGACGCCTTGTCACTCATCCGTTCCGTCACGATCGAATGATCTTCGCGCACTTGGATTCAGCTACGTATTAAGAAGAAATAACAACATTTATATACATAATCTGCATTAAAAAAAACTTCCAAACAAAATAAAGCTCACTACATACGCATACCCTTGTCGACGAATAAAACAGCGCTACCACAACTCACCTGATCCACTCATAATCTCTCCTCCCAACCCAACACTGTTCCATTCACCTCAAATCCAGGCCGTTCCTTTCCCCCTTCGCATAACATCACCCACGACGAAATCGAATCAGCTGGCGGCCTGGATGCGCAGCCTTCCATCCTTCCCCTCCTCCTACTACACTACCTCGCGGTTGAGATCTCAATTAAGCAGCGAGGGCAGCCGATAGATACCTAAATGGAACGTTGGAGGGTAATTGGGTTGCCCGGGAATGTCGTTATGATACCGGTGGTAGCAGCAGCAGTAGCAACATCAGCAGCAGCTTTGAGCTTGCACTCACTCATACGCGGTGGCACCGAGGAGTGCCTGATGTGAGTCAACGAAGTTTGAGAGTGATCGCGAGAGAGGAAAGTGCTGGCGGTCGGTTCGATAATTTTGTTATGTACTTGAGAGAAGGCAGTACAGTGGGTGAAAACGAGAAAAAAAATGGTCATAATATCGGCTTCATAGGAATTTTGCATGAAAACTATTAATGACAGCAGATTTTGATTCCTTTTATAGCACTTTTTTAGAAACTGTTTATCCCGAATATCTTTTTAATAATTTATTAACATGTAAGCGTTGCATTTTTAGAGCATTATCACGAAAATTTAGTTTATTTCGACGTACCATACGAAAACTAGCATTCAAATTTTTTGGTTACGAAAACTAGCATTTTCAAACTTCATGTGGACGAA
>JAYJLV010098541.1:0-12298 GCA_036873485.1 Torymus texanus | reverse complement strand
ACACACACACACACACACACACACACACACACACACACACACACACACACACACACACACACATATATACATATATACACTCTTCGCCTATTATATACACTGTGTGCACTCCATTTCCCCGCGCGTAAACTCGTCGTCGTGTTATTTATTACCATCGAGCAGCGCAGCCGACGCCGCGTGCCTTCGCATAAATGCTCGATGGTGTATAAGCGCTAGAGGGGACGACGACGATGACAGCAGGTGGGTATGAAAATTTTCGGATGCACACCGCGGCCGATTTTTGCTGACGCGTGCGGTGGTCTGGGATGTGACTTCAGGAGGTTTATGACAACAAGGTAATGGCCGAAGAAAGTCGAATGATTTTTCAAGGGAAGGATTTTCTTTACGTGATGCGTGGAGATGAACTATTTTAGTTTTTATTCTTCTTTTTTTTTTTTAATTTTATAGGATTGTTTTTTGTTATACTTATACGGTTAATTCAACGTCGTTGCCACGTATACCTATATGTATAATATTAGTTAATTTAATATTTGAACTGATTATAATTTGTAAGTTCGTGAAACTTTATACTCCGAAGCGTTGCGAAGTTGGTTTAACTAGTAAAGTTCGGCACTAGTAATAGATAAAGTTTCACTGTGTAAACTAATTTCTTAGCCAATGTCAAGTCTGTTTAGTTATATCAACTAAGGAATCTGCAATCGATCTGAGAGAGTAAGCTGAGATTCTTTTACCTCGACCTGAACGTTGATCTTGTATAAACTATTATACGAGTCGTATAATTATTTAACTCATTTTCAGCTAATAATTAAGAAAAAAATAAAATAAATTCGTTCTCACAAGTAATAATGACTTTCACAATTGAGTGTCTTTTTACAATCATTTCGTTGAGGATGGACATTATATTAGAAACATAATTACGTTTTTTTCCATTACAAAATATTTTTAAAACTTTTCGATATTATCTTCATTAATTATTTTTTTTTTACTTCCAGAAATGGCTAAACTCACTCTGGCACTGGTAATTAACCACGTTACTTTTCTCAAATGATCTACAGATAATTACTTAAGTGCAGCAATTGGTTATGGATTGGCTAATTAGTGAAAGTCGGTAGTAAAAGTGCGTTTTTTTTTTTTTTTTGCTTGAAACTACTGGCTACAAAATCGTAATTCACGTTAACTTCGCTTTCACATCAATCGACTTGTTTACTTGTGCAAACTACACTTGAATCTGCTACATAACTTTTTTGACCGCAACCATACTTACAAAAGTACAAAACTAAATAATTCGATGAAAATTAGTCGATCAGCAACTTAAACTACTCGCATTCTCATATAAACGACAATATTAGCGACAATCAGCAATTTCATGCACTGAAAAATAGCGCGAATAAGCAAACTGCCGCGGGCGATGCACCTTGAAGCCATATATCCGTGCGCACCGGAAAACATTTGCATTCTCAACCGTCGACGCCGCTTCTTCTTCTTCTTCGCAACAGGCTGAAAATGAGCGTCAGCATAGGCGCGATGAGAGAATTCAACTTTCTAGAGCAGCTCGTTAAAATTTGTTCAGCTATATCTGCATAATCAGGCTACCGCAGCACATGACAATTCAAAAAAGGATATTTTCACGCGCGTCGCCGTCGTATATACACTTTATTCCTTCTAATGCATACAAGATGTGGTTTGAATTTTCAGTAAAGTTATAATAAACTAACTTGGCTCGATTCGAAACCCCTCGCTTTTATATGTACACACACACAAACACATGCTCATAAGTCCGTTGTTACACGTACATATGTACGTATATACAGTGTATTCCTCATTATTATGTATGCGAGTAATGCGCGCGTGTGTCATTCGGAAAAAAAAGTAGAAGGAATTATTCTTTGTTCGCAGACGAGCAACGGTGAAGGAGGAGAACGAGGAGGTGAGAGAGATTACTGCCGCACTCTATCTTCTCTCCTTTTTTACGCGCCTATACGTGCAGATATATTATACGTATACGCGGCCGTTATATCACGGATGTCGCTAAAGCGCGATTATGGCAAACGCGTCGTTGCTTTCTGTCTGAGAAATAATAGAGCGCAGGGTTCGCCACGAAACGAGAAACCACAATTATTCCACTCGTATACTGAATTTTATTTCATTTGCATATTATCGTTAACAAGGCTCGACGTATATACGAAACGAAATAAGTCTAATATAGCTGCTGATATATTATTCATACTATATATATATATATATATATATATATAGTTTTCTCGTTGTACTTGCCACCACGACAGGCAAATCAATCACCGTGAAAATGATAAGTTTAATCGCGAGTGCATACTATCCATCGAGGCTCAAATTATGCACATCATCCCAAACATCAATCCGAAAATAGGATTTCCACGGTTTCTCTTCTATATCAACCCATGTTCCTTATCATCCTTTTATTGGAAAATGTTGACACGGCTTGATAGAAAAATCTAATCACGCTTTAACGAGCGAAACAAGATTGGCTTACCTATAAGCGTACTAAATGCGATCATGATTAGTCACGTCAATTCAACATTTTCCTTACCATTGGATAATTATCTGATTTATAAACAGTCGGTTTGCAGGTGATTTAAATCCTAGCCCTCTTAACGACTGCAGTCCCACTGCATATGACCTGGTAAGCAGTTTTATTTCCAACACGTTCCTGAGATCGACGTAGTTCGAACCATTTTATTACCCCGCTTCAACGTCTGTAGACTAGACAATCTTGTCGCCTCTGCTGCCTATGTCTTGAGGGATCGAAGCATTTCTTTAAACCGTAAAGCATCTCCCTCTCCTACCATGGAAGCTTAGTCATTTACGCCAAATTAGTATTTTAGATGCTTCCTCTGAAATTCTTGAGATGGTTGCTCACAAGCAGATCTCCGAGAGTACGATTAAGAAAGAGACCGGCTAGATAAATTTCAGTCAGGTTTACGTAAGCGATGTAGCACGCACACTGCATTAATGTCCACGGTCGACGACTTTGGTGCATTTCTGGACAAGAAACAAGTTGTACTTACGGTTGCAATCGACTACACATATGCGCATTCGACTGCATGAATACTATCCTATTTATCGAAGTAGAACTTTTGTAACCAGGCCAACAAATCGGTGTTCGGTCGGTTTTAATGAACTGGGGATAAGTTGTAACATTCTATTCAGATGATACTTCATCTTTCTCCACTCGCAACGCTGGTGTTTGGCTTCTTTGGTCTCTACATCAATGACGCGTCGTCTATTTTATTGCATTGCCGCCGCTTAAACCTCGCAACTTCTCAACAAATTCTTTGGAGTCCTCACCTTCTTTATCACACCGAGGAACTGTAGCCCAAGCAGGGCCGTTAATAATAAAATGTAGTCTTGAGATTTACAACTGGAGTACTATAGAGAGTATCTGCATATAATATGTCTTCCATAGTCTCCATCATGTATATCATGCTACGGGATCAATCTCACAAGGCCAAATCGGTACCTATCCTATATTGTGTTACTAATTTGTTACTAATTTGTTTCTGATTTTGTCGCTCTTTCCGTTTCCGAGAAACAACGGATATTCCACCGTGATATCAAGCCACCCTTTTCAACTTTTGAATGAAGTGACTTAGTGATCTGAGCGTTGGTCGAGAATTTGCCACTTATTTGTCGCTCGAAAATACTGTACAGACTTTGTTCCAACAACAGACCGTAGTTCTAAAAACCGACATAGCCACATTAACGGAGAAGCTTAAATCAATACATCTATTTTATTTTATTTTGAAGGATTGAACTATGTAACTTTTTTTGGTATTTTTAATACAAATACATAAATATCTATCTCTCTCTTTCTCTCTCTTCACACACTATACCCTTTAAAATCCGGGGCGCGAAGAAAGCGCTATTTACGACAACGGTAGCGCGAGAAATCTTTCTCTCGCCAGTCCATCGAATGCGCGTACGAATATATACACGTCGGCGATCGGGTTATTTCACCTCGTGTTAGCACGCAGAAAGGTATATACAGAAAAAAGAGCGAATCTATGTAAAATCGCGTGGGGGGTGGTGAAGAGACGAGAAGGGGGAAAGGATTTACAACGGCGCGCCGTTGAGCTGTAAACAAAATGGCTAAAAATACGAAACTGTACCCGATGCGTACCGTCTGCTGTTGAATTTTTAGCGCAAGCTAAAAACAGAGCAATGCTTTCGTCGAATTGATCGGTTTATTTTGAGATGGTAAAAAAAAAAAGAAACGGAGAGGTATTTCGAATTTCCGCGAGATACTTGGTTAATTTTTAAAAGAGAAATTCGCTGAAATGGATTAAGAGAAAAGGAATGTATAGTATATATATTTATAAGCACGGGAAGAGAGCGAGTGTGAGAAAGCAAGCTTGATGCGGATTTAGAACGCATTTTTCACAGCGAGACGCGCGTGGGTAGTACGATGATGACGTGTAAAGTGTTTAGTCGAGCGCGAGATACTTTGTAAAATATATGTTCTGATTTCGTTATAAATCATCGTGTTTATAATTTTCACCGATTCAATGTTTAAAAAACTCCGCTCCAATTCGAAATCACGCCCGATTAATTCCATTGTAAACAGCATTAATCACCAGCGGCGTATTTCTGCGAGAAATATCTCGAATTTTACGAGAAATATACATATACGCGTGAAAGAAAACAAAGAAAGAAAAAAAAAATAAAATAAAATAATCTCTTTGCCGCCGCGTGCATTGCGCACGACATTAATAGCAAAAGATATGAATCTTGATTGACGAGCATACACAATTCTCTCTTTCATTGCTCAATAAAAGCAAGTCCTCTGAGCGCGCGTGGAATCCAGGCGGAAACGTCGCACGGAAAAATCCAAACGAATAAATAATAATAAACAGTCAACGAGTAAGCTGCAGTACGCGCACTCGTGCGGATGACTGATATCCGCCCAGCGGATATTGCTTATCGGATGCTACTTCCTCGACTTCGTCTCCTGTTTCTCTCTCTCTGTGTCGCTCTTGCAACGACGATCGCTCAGATATACACGCGCGAGAGAGTCCAGATTACGGAGTCTATGTATATCGAGGACGGATGTAGGCGAGGCGGAGTCACGAAGGTTAATCGTTCGTCGATTTACAGATAGAGAGAGAGAGAGATATCGAGTGTGAGTGGAGATGGTGTTAAGTCTTTCCGATTTCGGGATTGCTGATGCATAAATAAACGGGAACAGTGTATAATATCGAACAATAAAAATAGAGTTGATAGGTTTTATTTTATCTTTTGATGATTAATTAATTATTATCCAACTCAAGGCTTAACACACCTCCTCTTTATTCAGATTTATTTGAGTTAAAAATTAAAATGAGAGAATGAGAGAGGCGTCATGTTAAAACGCCGCCAGGAGGTGCGCACCTGCGTGTTCGTCTCTCTCTCTCTCTCTCTCTCACCCTCTTCTTTTTCTCTTTTTCTATCTATTTAAACGACGTACATAGCCATAGGTGGATCGACGGGATTCATATATAAAATAAAATACGAGTTCGTGCAACATGGGGAACGAACGTGTACGTGTGCGCGTCGCCAAGGTATATAATTATATGCGAGAAGCGTATGGATGCACGTCGTGATTTCATAGTATGTGCAGGTATACATACATACATGCATACGATGTACAGTCACACACGCCGCGTGAAGGGAATTAATTTTATCGGTTCGAGGGAATACGAAGCTATATCGTCGCTTGGCACTATACTATTGCACGTGTGTATATATATATAGAAAAAACGATTGTTCCAAGTTCGGCAATTGAAAAAAGAACGTCGAAAAATTACGGACAGAGTTGTGCGAAAAAAACGACAGACTCCCCTGGTGTAATTAAGCAGCCATCGAGGCAGCCATCGTTGTGCTAAAAAAGGAGACTATATACGCATAGCCATAGGGGCCTGAAAGACGCCGTAGCGCTCTCTCTCAAAAGAGACTCTAATTTTTTGCGATAATTCTCTCTCTCTCTCTCTCTCTCTCTCTCTCTCTTCTCCTTCGCACGTATATACATATACTATACACACACACGCACACCTATATATATATATATATACACGTGCCCGCGCGTAATATAAGGTGAACGACAGCGCGCGCGAGCTTCTCTCCTCCTTCTCTCTCTTTCTTGGCTCGTGAGGCGCCTCAAGGCTAACCGTTCCGGGGCCGGGTACAGTCTACTCAGTAAGTTTCCTTCTATCTTTCTCTCGAGCGTGCGGAGGTGTACGGTACCAGGTATATATGTGTATTATGAACACACATACAAGACGCACGGATACGCTGCGTATACATGCGAAGAGAGAGAGAGGGGGAGAGAGAGAGCGAGAGGTATATTAAAGGCTACCGTGGAAAAGCGTGTATATATACGTATATAGAGAGCGTTGGAGGAGCAAGTAGTGAAGAAGGGAGTGGTGTGTGAAGGGTTCGTTGGCTGGAAAACGAGGAACAGAGGCGGTGGTCTAATGAGAACAAGTGGTCGGACGGGGAGTGTCGGCCGGATATTTCTCCCTCTCTCACTAGTGTGCGCGCGAATGCTCATCGTCCTTTTGTAAAAGGGCTTCTCTCTCGTTTTAGAGAAATTTCGAAGAGAGAAAGAGAGTGGTTTAGTTTGAAAGAGAAAGAGTCGCCTTTTTGGGGGAGGAAGATGTAATTGTGGAAGAGAGGCGGTGAACGCGTTACGCAGGGTAAAGCTTTTTATTAGAATGGAGATACTCTACTACTTTGTTTTAATTAATTATGCGCGCTCTCTCTCTTAGACTTGTTTGTCGGAAATAAAGTTTTAGTAAAGGTATACGCGCGCTTGTTGGGATTTCACAAATGTGTCTGTCTGTCTGTCTGTGTATATATGTGGATGTTATAGGACCGCAAAAGTCATGTCAAAATCTAGCAGCAAGTGAAAGGAAAAGCAGTTAAAGTCAGTTCCGAAATAAATATTTTTTTTTCTATTTAAAGTGACCCACAATTTTTTTTTATTTGTCATTGGTTCAAAGTTTTAAAAGAACACTTAATTGATTTTTACGGTTAACTTGTCGTGTGCTGTATAAAATAAAAGTAGAGAGGTATGTTACAAACAAAAAATAATTTTCCATTTAACGAATATATTGTATATAGTATATTTATTCGGGTGAGCTGTTGAGAGCAGAGGGAAAAGAATTACGCTCACGCAAAGCGAAAAAAAAGAGGAGGAAAAATTGTATAATTTTTTTTTCCCAGTGCGCATGAGAAGTGATATGTGCATATATAACGCGTGCTTAATATGATAATCATCGAGTTTTAATTAAAAGTTTTCTTTAAACGGTTAACAAGTAGGCGTACGTATACGTATACAAGCAAATTATTCGCGTGATAAAAAAAAAATTTCGCTCAATTAGGCAAATGTTTTTTTCTCCACCATCCCCGTTCCTCCAATAGAAATTACTAATAATAACTACAATTAATTTCTATTTTCATGATAGACCTTTTTATATCTGATATTCTATATATACAAATTTCACGCGCAATCTATTTTAACGTATAAACTGTAAATATAAACTCTTAAATTCAATATTTGAACTTTCTCCCGACCGCGTCGTTCACCTCTTTCACAATAATTAAGAGTGTGTATTGAGCGGATACGCTCGTGTTTAAAATTTTTAGATAAAAGTATAAGCAATATTTAAACTTCACGCCCGAGTACACGGATATACTTGAGCACAGCACATAAAACGTGCGAGGTTTATAGCAAAATTAAATTTCACCTTTCAGCACTGCCTGCGAGTCCAAAAGAAAAGAAAAAGAAAAAATTTGGCGAGTCTCCCGGTAATCAATCTTCTATACGCAATAATCCATCGAGGGATAACTTTGATACGCCGCCGTAAAACTAAGGTAAAATTTGAAAGAACGAGAGGAAAAGAGGAAGAAGGAGGAGCTTTTTACCTATATATACGCACACGCGAGCGTTCGCTCGTAGCATCGCGTAGAAAAAAAAGGAGTAGAGCAAGATAGTCGCAAGTTTTCTCCCACCAGCTCCTACTTTGAAAAACTTTTCTATCCAGTGACCGTCGTGAACCGATTGCGAACGCGCAGTTTCCCTTTAACTTTGTCAGGCGCTTCCTCTCTCCGTCTGTGTCGCTCTCTTTCTCTCGTCCCGGTGGGGCGAGTAAAAACAAAAAAAGAAGTAGCCTCCGCCGAACAAAAAAGGCAAAATGACCGACGTTCGCGCGGCAGAGAGGAAAGGAACAAAAAAATGGAGAGGAGGAGAAGAAATCGTTGTGAGCGTGAAAATACGCCTTTTGCAAAAAGAGAAGAGAGAGTGAAAGAAAGACAGGGGAACGTTTCAACTGTAAACAAGAGCCTCTCTCTCTCTCTCTCTCTTTTAGTGACACACACGCGGCTGCTCGGATTTATTTTGGCGGACGAGAGGCAAGTCGCATACGGGTAGAGAGACACATATACACTGTGAGCAAAAAGAGACGACGAAATTGAAAAACAATCGCGCGCTCTTAACTTCGTCCTGTTTTTCCCCTCGATATTCGACAACGACCACTGCACTCTCACGCAGTAAAATGTATTTATTCTCTTCCACTTCATCTCTTCTGTTGCTTGCGATATATATACATATACATACGCGATACCCGACTCGTGAATTTGTTTTATCGTTAGGTTCCTCTCTAAACACGCTCTCACCTCTGGTCTCTCAAAAAATATAATCCTACCGAAGAAGAAAGAAGAAGAAGAAAAGAGGCGCCTACACAAGGGCAGGGAGAAGAGAGAGAGGAGAAATCGCGGTTGGTTGAGAGAAAGATTAGCGGCGCCGAAAAGCCGCTGTGGCTGCTGCTGCTGCTGCTCCGGAACTGGTTTTTTCAGTATCCACACACATATACACACATGCGCACACACGCACGTCATGAGGCTTCGCTTCTTAGACCGAGGAGCTTGGGTTACACGCGGCGATTAATATATATGTATATATAGCGTTACAAAACGTACCGTTATACACGCCGACGCGCTGTGCTTACCGCGCGATCGATCGTTCTTGTGTTTGCGTGCGTGTGAAGGTATATAAAAAAAAACATAAGTGGGAGAGGGGGGAATATCGCTGAGATTTTTTGTTGTGTTTTAATTAAAATTGTAGTTGAAATGTATCATCGAGAGTTGTGCGGGCGTCGGTGTAAAAATTATTGGTGTGTATATAGATGTCGGTACTTACCGAGATTCACGTGCGTTATATTTATTCTTGTCCGACAACCTTAAAATTTTAATTTAAAATTTTTAAAGCTTTCTTTACTAATTGAAAATTATTAATTGATATATTGATTAAAACGTTATGTGAATTGTAGCAATAATATTTAAGGATATTACATTTTGAGGTTAGAAACTCGAAGCAACGGAAATGTTATTTATTATTACTATAGGGTCGGTGTGGTATATAGGCAACATTAGATTATTTTCAGTGTTTTTAGAATTTTGTAACCGCGCGACCCTGAAAATCTACCGAACCATTATAATTTTGTATACAAATATATCCCGAAAAAGTGTGATGTTATGGAACCCAAGCCAATGAAATATTATATACATTTAAAGAATCAGCCAAACATAGTGGTTTTATTTTCAATTTTTTAAAATAAGAGGATTGGCTATCTCATGGTGTAGTGTTTATCGACACATGACGCGTGTGACATCAAGAATTTTTTTTTCACCTGAATAGAAACACTCGCTTTTAGCTGAATTCAAAACAACCGCGTCCGCGTGTAAAAACGATATTGTTATAAGGATATTGTAACATATACTACTAGTAAGCCACTCAATAGCGTAAAACAACAAGTCGTAATTTACGAGAGTGAAACACATAGATTTTCCAATCACGTAACATAAACGTATGTATATATATATATAAACATATATCCCCTGGAACTATTCGCATCGACGACAGCAATCTCCATTGCAGAAATTCCTTTTCCCTCTTTACTCTCCATATGTACTCGTCTCTTATACACACACACACACACACACACACAAACACCGTGAAAAGGTACTTTTCCCCCTTACCTCAAAAACAAAAGGCGTGAAATCCGCGAGTGGATTACTCTCTTTCTCAGCTTCCTTCGAAGTCAGAGGGAAGTCGAGAGCAGTAAATGCACTCTGGATCGTCGCATGCCAGTCGAACTTCTCTCGCTCTGTACTCCCGAAGAAAGCGCACGTGAGCGCGCGAAAGAATTCGAGAGACGCGCGCGCGTGTGTGGGGTATTCTCACTCTCTACCACCTCTCTTTTGCCACCGATAGAGACGGCTTCATTTTCCCAAAGTTTAATAGTCGCTGGAATCCTCGTACACTGAGAAAAAAATTTATTTGAATTTGGTTTATTTGGATCAAAAAAATATATTATTGATTCAAATAAACTATATTTGATGGAAATAAATGTTTAGTTGTTAAATCATATATTTTATTGATCCAAATAAATATACAAATGGCCAAATAGGAAACAAACATTTATTTGGATCAAACAAACTTTCCTTGATATGACCAAATTTTTTTTTCAGTGTATATGTATGTATATACGTGTGCGAGAAAAATACGCGTCGTAATAAAGAGATTTTTTCCAGGGACGAACTCTTTCATATCGGACAAACGGACACATTCCCAAGGGGTGATATATAGATCTTCAATGGTAAATCGATCTTTGTTTTTTCTTTTTGCATATAACGAAAAGTACGAGGTGGATTATTATTGATCAACTGCCGTGTGCTGACTAATTTATATGGTTTTTACGATTAGCGATGTTATATAGCAAAGAAGAAATATTAAGCATCGCTGTGGGTTTAACTGTTAGTCGATAAATATAAGGGAGAATTTTCATTGATCTACATTGAGAATAAAAGTTTTTTTTTCTTAATTAAATCTATATATACTTGGGTATCGGAACAATTTAATAATAATTTATATAAATATTTGATTCCGTGAAATATTTTTGTCTCAATATAAAAACATCTTCATTCATTGTATAATTAACGAATATTATACCGTTTGTTATTTACTTTGAAAATCGTTAAACTGGGTACATATATTGAGAACGTTAAAATATTTATCAATCGCCGTAAATATGATTCTATTGTTAATACCGATTTGTCTGTTCTAATTAGCTTAAGGACCATCGTTCATCGACATTTGCACGGAGAACTCAAAGAAAACAATAATAATAATAATAAACGTAAGTACGACATACGCCACACGATGAATACATTCAACTCTACCGAAATAAACAGACGCGGCGCGCACTAAAATATGACTAAAATTTTTTAAAGTTGTTACTGGAGAATTGTTATAATTGATACAGTCTCATATCACCTATACGCGCACATACATCCTATAGAGCCTATAATAGATATACGAAAGACGTGCTTTTGAGCGCATTGCGCAAAAACATATACACATTGGTAACCGGAACGTTTTGATTTACGCGAATCTTTTCAGTTTCTTATAAATTAAAGCTAAATCTCGTATACATACATCCTTTCCCAATATAAATAATATATATATTATATGATATGTAATGAGCGAATAAATCTCGCAGCTATATTTCCTCACACACACAGTACAGAGGCTGCGGCGGAGGAAATGAAAGTTGTGGAAAAAAGTGCGCCAGCGAGGCTGCAACGATTGGTACAGGTGGAGTGCAATACACAGCATTCGTTACAAATCGCCCAAGTATACTTATATATCGCACAGCGTAAACGGACTCTATTATACTCTCTTGCCGCGTTAATGCTTCTTTTCTTTTTTCGTGTTTGTTTATTAGCTGTGTGGCATCAACGTTGTGAGTTTTTAATTACAATACACCTTTTTCTTTTTCTTTCTGATATGGGACCATTGCGATAATTGTGGCCGCTTATGAAGCGCAATATAAAACTCGTCGTCGACGTCCGAGCACGAAGAAATTTATAAACCGCGCGTATATATGCGGTTACATAATTTACGAATAAAACGAGAGAGGAGAGAAGCGATTGCGCAAGCACGCGCTGTTACGCGTTTTCGATTGCCCACTTACCTATAATATATATATGTATATACATTAACCATAGCCTCATACATTTATAACTTGTATGTATATACGCTGTTGTACTTGGGAAGAGTAACGTACGGATATGCCTCGCCAACTCACCTGAAACATAAGAAAACAACGATCAGATTAATAAACATCGTTTATGTACGTATAGAGCACAAATGTGTGTGTGTGTGTGTGTGTGTGTGTGTGTGTGTGTGTGTGTGTGTGTGTGTGTGTGTGTGTGTGTATATATA
>JAYJLV010098530.1:2088-12299 GCA_036873485.1 Torymus texanus | reverse complement strand
ATATATATATATGAGCAATCATTAATGAAGCCAATATTAAGATACTTATCAATTTTCCACATGAAAAAAAAACTAAAATAGAAGAATAGAAATTTTATTTAAGCTAAAAATGATTAAAATCTAACGATTCTGTGCAAAGTTACGTGCATTTGAAAAACGCAGAAAAAGGATCCATATCTTAAGAATTTTGGAAATCTGCAAAACATTACTCATTTTTATCATTTTTAAATCGACTCAAAGTTCGTAAGTTATCTACTATATACAAAACATATTTTGTAGATCAACAATTTTTAGCATTATTTACAATATTTTGATTTTATAATTATACTTAAGAATTTTATTTGCCACCTTTGACTGATAAATGATTGGTAATAATAATCTTCAATATCAACTCGTTGAAGATAACAATTTAATAAATGTCCGTTGATTATTTTTAATAAATACATTTAAATGAGAAGATAATGAAAAACTATTAAGAAATTAAAATGGTAATCAAATTCTATGTAATAGTACACGATTCTAGTGGTTACGGATACAAGAAAGATTACTATATATTAGCTGAAATAATTAGTAGCGGTAAATCAGACACCAGTTTTATTACTAGAAAACGTCGACTGCCGTCCGTGGATAGTAGGTTTCGTCACTTGCCAGAGTCCCAAGACCTAAAGAGGACGATAAAGTAGACTTTGACACACAAGGGATGCTAAATATGTTATGTACAAGAAGAAGACGGAGTGAATGAAATGAATAAATCGCTTAAAAAATATGCGACAACCGGGACACGAACACACGGACCCGCGGATTCTAATCCGGCACTCTACCACCGGAGCTAATGTCGCGAGGCTTACTTGAAGGCCTCGCGCGCATCTTATTCTTATCGTTATTCTGACGCGTCAGGGCTCGGACGAGCCCGTGACACTAGGAATACATTTATCATCATCAATTGATAAAATTCCATGTTATAGGTCCAGAAGAATCTATACGAATAATAATCTGTATATAAGCACTCAATGTTTGAATGTTTATTTGTAAGGGAATTTGCAATTAAAATTGGGTTTTCAACAACCATCAACATAAACAACATGAGAAAGATGGAACAACGATAGAGACAATCATTTTAAAAAGTTGGAACGCATCTATCAGCTTCTGTATTAAATGTAATTCATAACCAGATAAAATAAATGAAATTTTCTTAATACTTCTGTTATAGACTAAATATTGTAAATTTGTCTTTTGTTGATCTTTAATATTAACTTATTTAAGTTCACTAATTTTTTCTATTAACGTTTAGTAAAATATATGGGAACTCTCATAATATTTGTTTATAGACTTTTAAGGTAGGATTATTTGACCTTATCAATTGAAATTCAGAAAATATTTAATTATTAATTTTTAAAAATTTAATATAATTACTGGTAACGACAAGAATTAGTAATTTCTAATCAATACGTTAAATTATAAGTTAAATACAATGTTATTCACTTATGACGAACAAAAGATAATAACTATCAGTAAACTTCGAAATCTTTAAAAATTTTCGTCATTTATAGCAAGTGCCAAAATATTGCATAAAACTATATCAATGACATCCAGACAAGCATTTCCTATTTCGATAAACTTCCACATGGCAGCCTATAATCAACATTGGAATTAAATCAATAATCGCAGAATAGATTACCTGTTTACCTATATAATCTGTCGTAAGACAAGCTCGAACGAACTAACGTAATCGAAAAAGCCAATCATTTTAAAAGATCCAAGAGTAAGCAACGAGCGTCGTTCGCCTCTTCCTCGATAATTCGATAGAATACTTATTTAGTCGCACACCGGGGAGCTAAACAGAGAATTTCCGGAACTCATGGGCCATCTCGTCCTGTCCTCTCTTTTTTTTTCAAAAAAATCAACACACTCGGAAGAGAGCGACTCCTAGAGATCGTCGAGGGAGGGTGAGAGAGAGAGAGAGAGCGAGAGAGACTACGTGGATGTGTATCGAGATTGGAAAGGGTGTGCTGCTAGCCGCGCGCGCACGCGGGGAGAACCGGACGGGGGAACAATACGAGGTATTTCAGTATTAGCTGCGGGTTTGCTGTGTCTCCCCCTACTCCCCTTTCCCTCCACTGCTCAGGGGCTAGCAGCAGTAGTAGCAGCAGCTCGGATTTGCATCCGGCAAAATAACCCCCCGGACTACTTTATTGGATTGGCTATTTGCCGCTGCCTTTCGTCTGCCCGAGCGCTTCCTTTTGCTCAGCTTGCTTTCTATCTCTATTTCACCCTCTCTTTTCCTCTCATCCGTTCACTTTCTCTCTCTCTCTCTCTCTCTCTTTTTCTCTCTCTACCACGCGCGTACGCCCCCGCGCTTTTTACCCCTCGTTGAAAACGAGCGCAGTTTTTCGTGGAACGCGGTTTTTATTATCTCCTGTCCGCGTTAACGCATTGGTTTTTGCACTTTCTCGGACGATCACGATAAGCGTCGAATTATTATGTTTTTTTTAATCGGAATTAAGCGCGTAGTAAGTGTGTAGGAGGGAACGCATCATGAAAAAGTCATTTGAATTCAATTCAATATGATTTTTCTTTTTAGAATTTATCGCCTTAAATACTTGTGGTATTATAGAATCTGATACTTCGTACTTGGAATATATCGTAATAAATACCAAAGTTTATACAATTTGAAATTAATTTATTATAGTTCTTGAGATATCTATGTATCCTATATATAATTATAACATAGACACTTATACGCACCTATAACTAAGTAGACTGGAAAATTGTTTTTGTAGGACCTATTATATATAAGCGTTGAAATATGTTTTGAAACATTTTCTAACGAATTTCACGTTTTACTATAATATTATATTTCCTACGTTCGTGGAAGCCGGGATTCTACCTCGCTCAACTATAATTATTTCCAAATTATAATTACGCTACGTACCAAATTCATCGACGTTTCACGCAGTATTCTGGAAACGTGATCAACATCATCGCAAGCGGTTGCTATCTGTATAGTTCGTCAATGCTTTAATAAAAACGGCTTATCCTGAAAACAATGGCCTGTCGCTCGCAGAAGTCGGTTGACGATATTCATTTTCCTTGCGCCTCTCTCTCTCTCTCCCTCTCTCTCTCCCGTCTCTGTCCTGTCTTTCCGCTTTTTGTCTCGCTCCGTTAACTCGCTAATATACCTCTGTTTCCCACTCTCATCCTCTCTCATTAGTTCAATTAGTTTCTTTTGTTTTTGCTGTAATATGTAAACTTACGAATTCAAGTAAATAGTTTTCTCATAAAGATGTCAAGGTATGTATTATAGATCTTGAATTAGGAGAGCAAATCTGATTTACGATTAAAAAATAGTATTCAAAAATCAATGCGAAAAATTATTAACAGCGAACAGTTGTTAGTTTTTCAATATTTTCGTATAGTAACAAATTTTTAAGAACAAGTACAGTTGATTGAGATTTGTATAGAATTGAATTTTGAGTGATATTTATAGGAAAGAGTTGAGAAATTTTTGTATACTGAAATCAAATTAAGCTTGGGTTATTTGATAATAATTTTATCGCGACAATAATTATTGTTAGTCCACATAAACTATAAATTGATTAAGAAACCGAATAACTTATGTAGATCATTATTTCAAGTGAAATCGACTAATTTTAACTAACTTTAAGATTTAAAAAAAAAATAGTTAGCTTTTTTTCACCATCATAAGTGGTGTAGAGTATTTTTTTGTATATGGATTCTTAAAATTTATCAATATTTCTTCATACCTATAATCTCAGTAAATTAATGAATTCAGTGAGCAAATTACCCAGTGAGCGTCGTTGTCTATTCTCCTCTAATTATCGCCTAAAACAAACTAATTGCAAGTCTCGTCGAGTGGACGGCGTCAGAAAAATTAATATTCACTTCTTCACACCTTCGCCTTGAATTTGTCATTTCTTTTTTGGTATTCATATTGCTTACTTACTCAAAACGAAGATTGGTATATTAAAGAATTAAAATATTATTATCACTTTTTGAATAATTTCATTTGTAGAATATCTTTAATTAATTATGCAGCACAATAATTTATTATTAACATGGAAAATAAGAGATACCGAGTTAAATGAAGTTTTATGGTTCTAACTCTGTTTCTCTTGTCGATGACTTGAAGATTTTGCCGAAACCGCACCGGTTCGCACTTGTTTGGTAAACTTGAATGTCTTGCAGTGTCACACAATATCCAAACTTTAGAACAATTGGTTCTCAAGATGTGGGTTTGCTTTACTTTTTAGTTGAAAAACAATTTGAAAAGTAAACTAAGCCTTAAAATACATTGTCTTTGATATTGTGAAAGCTGCTTATTGAAGGATCAATCGTTTCAGCCATACATACTAAAAATGAGTATATCAAATAAAATACTTTAATAACTACTTGATGAGTAACATCTTAAAACTATCTAATATTATCTTTTTCATATAAATTCCTAACAAAATATTCACCCTTATTTCACCTTTAACCTTTATCTCTAGTATATTAAAAAATACTTGAACAAAACACTTTGAAAAATCGCATCGATAAAAAAAGCCTCTTCCACCATCTCCACTTCCACCTTTCCTTCAGCTGAAAATTTATTATTTATTTGCTATGCATGCACGCATAGCATCATCGGCATCTCGCGCGCCATCGGTTTCTTTCAACGACAAAAAAAAAGTCAAAGTCAGGCAACTTACGCGAGGCGCAATCTTCCACGCGGCAATATTGAAATTCGCGTTCGCGCGCGCAAAAATCGCGCGGAATAGCTCCTTATTAAAAGAGACAGCTTCGATGCACGAATAATTGGCCCTCTCGCTCTGCGCGCGTGTATAATCGAGAAAAGAAGATCTGCGCGTAAATGGAAAGGAGAGAGAGAGAGAGAGAGAGAGAGAGAGAGAGTGCAAGTGTGATTTTGCTTTTGATGTGCGACGCCCAGCTTGTTAACTGAGCATCACTCTACCGTTTTTTTTCCTTTTTAGGGAGGCCGAGAACGAAGAGAGACTCTCTTGCCTTTTCGACGGAGCTTTTATCTTTTGTTCATAGAGAAGCGATGGCGCGTGATTGAGAAAAGGTGGCGCGCCGATGACGAGGGCGAAGAGGCAAGCTGTAAGGACGCGCGGCGTATAGCTTCGTGACGCGAAAATAAGGCGATCGGAACTCAGCGTTTCCTGCTCTCTTCTTTCGCTGGCGAAGTTGCTGATGGTGTTGAGGGAGCGCATTTCGTTTGATTCCTTTTTGTTTATTAAATTGGAATGTTTGAACGGGTAATAGATGGTTTTTGCGTAAAATATTATATTTTATTTGGATATATTCAGTTTGAAGCATAAAATGAAAATTTTATATACTATCATAATTGTAATATAAAAATAAATGACGCCAATATAAATTTATTTTGATACACATAAAATATAAATATCATCGTGAAAGCGAAAATAATTAGTTGCGTCACAACGGATAATAGGATACACATATAATAAAAGCCAAATTTCGGCGTTACACCAAATGTATACATAATGAAATCGCTTCCTCACAGGGAAACCTTTGAAAAGTCCAACAAAGAGATTCCCGTTATACAGTGTTACCTTAATGATTTTTAATTGTTTAAAAATTGTGATATAGAGCGACATTCATTATAAAACGTGAATTATCGCAATTAGCGTCGTTATCTCGTGTAAAAGAAAACATTCTTTTCCTTTTTCCAAAGTTCGTGATTCTTTCATCTAACGTTTACTTCGCATTCGTCAAACTCTTTTTGACCCAACATTTTTAGAAACTTATATACTTACCTTCAAAGGCACTTTTCACGCTCGCATCTTACACCACAGGCTTCGTGTCAAGCAGCATCTCTTATGTCAGAGAACAAAACGCAGCTTGCAGATTACAACTCTGCTCGTGTCCACTCCAGTAGCGTATAGTACGCGCCTTTAAACCCTTCCTCAGGAACTTTTTTCCGAGTTATCAGGCTAATTGCCCCCGACGATAATTTTCGAGCTTTGATACACACAGACACAGACCCGAGGAACGTTCATATTCCTTCGTAAAAATTCATAAACTCGAGTGCAAGTATATCCTGTGTGGAGGGGAGAAAGTGAGCCTTATTCGTGCTGTATACGCTAGCGCGCGCGGTTATTCATAATGAGCCATTAGCTAATTAGCGAAATCTCCCGCGGCAACGCGCTCCTGGCTCTGCTCGTTATATATATATATATATATATATATATATATATATAGCCGGGACGCCAAAGCCTCGCTCGAAATTGCGCTGCACGTGCGTGTAAATGCGTCCGCGACACGTGAGGCTGTTCGCCTACGTGATATTATGAAGGGAGAGAGAGAGAGAAAGAGTGTTGCGAGCATGCCAGAGGAGTAAAGAGTGCGATGATGCAGATGCCGTTGTGTTATATTTAGGCTGTGGATCGGAGAGATTCATTGTTGATTGATTAATCTTCGGAGGATATAATGGTTGATGTATGTTGAGCGATTAATTCACGGTTATTGGGAAATTCATTGTAGGTATGGTATTATATGTTTGCGTTGCGAAGTTTTTTATAAAATCGTTGTAATTTATAAGATAAGATATAGGTAACGCGAGCACGATAATATTATTTCCATTTTTATATCTTTACTCCTTGTTTTATTGCACTCGATGGTATATTATTCTCTGGAATATTTCACATATAAACGTTATGATCTCCGTATACTTGTATTACTATTTACTTTTGAAATTTTATTACGTTAGAGTGAATAACTGCAGATAATTTGAAATTAGAAGTAGATTTTAAATTTCCTGTATTTCTAGAGGATGTGAACCGATTTTAGTTTGTCGTGCACGAGTTAGTTAATAATATTGCCTTAAATTACTATTATTCTACAATAATTGGAAGTAATAAAAAAAAAAAATTATTTTCCAATAGAGTTAATATTAATAAAAAGTGGCAAATAATAAACCTACATGTGAATACTACATCAAACTAATGTGATAAGAATAAAGAGGACGGTAAATAGTAAACAGGCAACAAAATCAGTAAAAGCAACAAATACTGTAAAACTTTTGCACAAACGCTTCCTTCTGATTGACTCGACTCGCTCGACTTCCTGGATTTTTCGTTTTTGTTGCGCGTGCAGCTTCAGTTCTGTTTTTTTTCAAATGAAAGATTTTTTTTCAAAAAGATAAGCACGAGTACGTTGAATTCTAGCTTTGTATGCTCCCGACAGTGAATAATCAAATGTTATACGGTCATGCTGGAGATATCGTTTTACAATACGTTTTACTATACCCTGTTCGGTATATCAACGGCAGTTGATTGGACCCGAAAGTTACATTTTACCTCTGTCATACCAGTTCATTTATTTTTTTCATATGATGTTTTAGTCAGATCGTTGCCTGGCGTAGAGAAACTAGACAAGGCTGCTAATTTTATTATTATTCATGAACAAGGACATTACTAATACATAGTTGATTGTTGTTTTGATATCGAAAAACGATTCAATTGAAATATGATTTGGAATTTCTTTTCTGCGTTTGAAATATCCGCGAGTTAGCCTTTTGGCTTCTCGAAACGTAAACAAAGAGCTTTTTTGCTCAGGATTTCTTTTCAGAAATGCAAAAATTTTCATTTTAAAAACTAAAGAATTTAAAAAAACTATTACTGAAGCGAGCACATTTAAAATAGTTTTATAGTTAACAATTTCTAACCGAACAATTGTAAACATGTTTTAAATACTGGCGTAATTTTCTACATAGTTAAAGGTTGAAAATATGTTGAAGTCGTCAGCTATATGAGCAATTTTACAGATAATGTCCTTGTTACGTCTCGAAAAAATTAAAAATTTTTTTTGAAGGAACCGTCATCGAACAAAGTTTTTCTTGTTCTTTAAGTCTTTAAATTTTTTATTTTTTCCAGATGTAAGAGAGAAATATAATCTGTAAAATCGGTCATATACTTTATTGGAAGCTGTATAATTGGATAGATTAATCAATAAGTAATAACTGTCCTCGACAGTGCACTTTTGCTTACCCCAGCAAAATGAAAATTAAAAATTCTTAATTGAAAATAATAATTTTTAACATAAAATATATTTTACCAATGCAATTTTTGTTATAAAATGCTATGAATATTGCAACGACTCTGCCTGAGTGTCTTTATCATTAAAAAAGTTATCGATTACAAATCCTATTGAATTGTAAGATTTTCGTGACAAACTTTCAAAATTAAGTGGCAGATAAGTACTGTACTTACATTTCCGTCGAATTTTAACGCCAGCGGGGACGGCGACTGGGTCTTTGTAAGGGGAAATTCTCTCGGGCGGTTTCGACGTCGTGGCCGCCACTACGAAGTTAATTACGAATCGAAGCGCTAATCCCAGAGATCGCTCGCGCGTTAATCAGCCGGTTGAGTTTGCAATTACATTATGCTGCTGAGAATGCCACACCAGTTTATCTCATTTGATTTTTTCGACATTCTTTGTTAATCTGCCCTTTGCCTTTTAACCTTATACTTTTTACGTGTAATACAAATATTGTCAAAATAGGTACTTCGTAGTAATGCTCTTTAAACTTCTATTTAGCTTTTCATGTTAAAAAACAATGTAGCTAGTTTAAATAAATATAACTACATTTCTGTGGTAAGGGCTGATTTCCAAATTGTATCAAATGTCCGAGCAATTTTGCTAGTTAGTCATTATTTTATAAATAAAGATTAGACAATTTTGGTATTTATATTATTGTCACAAAATCATTAATGTTATAATATATAATTTAAAAAAATAATTTAATTTAATCATTTTCGGATTACTTGCGGATCATTCATAAAATACACTGTCTCGTCATCTGAAATACAGGTTGTATATATGCAAGTAACATGTGTTTTAGTTTTTATTTGACTTATGTTTTTAACAAATCAATTACTTTTCTCTTTATTATACTCATTGTAAAAACTAGTAAAACAAACATAAAAGTTGAAAACACTTACTGTCTATTTGTAAAACTTATTTTTTGCAAATGTTTGCCCGGTTACCAGAGGATGAAAAATAAAACCATCAGTACATTTTCACTATCATGTTTTTATTCTTTGAATATAAAAAAATAATTAATTTTTTAAGTTTTCTTAATAAATTATATTTATCTGATATTAAATGTCGATTGTTATGTCAAGTATTGCTACGGATGAACTATAAAAAATATCTTTTACCTTGAATATAAAATTTATAATCTCTACTTTGTCAACATTGCAAAATTCGTTCTGCGACATCGCGATTTCTCTATGAGAAAGAAATCACAGTTTAAGTGATCGAAACAATAATTAGATACGACGTTTTTCACTTATGGTGATTTTTAAAATTCGATATTGTTCCAATGCGGAAGCAAAAAAAAGTAGTATGCAAGATCGAATCGCGCAACTACCTCTTCTTTAACCCTGTAGCGTTTAGCATGCAAGGTATAGGCCAAAGAAGCTGGCTGGAGTAGCAGTAGCAGCTGCTGCTGCTGCTGCCTCATAAAAGACAGGAGGAATCCACAATGAACCGATAAGCGAATAATCCAGTGGGGAAGTAAGAGGGGCCGCCGAGCGAACACTGCTCCACGTAACCCTCCCAATATACGTGCTCTCATTCAATTAGGACCTTTCTCTTCCTCTCCCCCCCTCCTCCCTCTCCCCTCTTTCTCTCTTGTGTTCTCCTTCTGTTCTCTATATATGTTTTGCGTGTACCTCAATGTCGACATTATCATGGCCCGTTGTCGTTATTTTTATCATTATTGTCATCGTCGCGTCGTCGTCGTCTTTATCGGGGCGATTGTTGTCACTTTGCGCCAGCTCTTGTACTACAGAGTCGTTATATTTCGAAAAATGGAACTCTTGTCGGGATCGACGATTTTTCTCTTCAATTTCTTTCTTTGTGTGATAAAATATTCGAACAATATAGTTAAAATATTAGTCATGTCAATGAATATATAAATAAAGTTTGTCTTCATTCACGAATGAGAAACTAATATGTAATTGCTATAATCAAAGACTTGTGAAGTGATGTGTCTTTTTAAAGGCCATATTAAATATTATCTATCTTTGTGCTTTATTTCATATCTATAGATAATTAGAATAATGCAGGTGAACTAAATTTTGGAATTTTTGGAATTTTTGGAATTTTTGGAATTTTTGGAATTTTTGGAATTTTTGGAATTTTTGGAATTTTTGGAATTTTTG